>PVKM010020758.1:0-23041 GCA_004027735.1 Carollia perspicillata
TGTTTAAACCTTTTGAGGAACCATTTGCCACATCTGCTAGAAGCAGCAGAGGGGTATCCTGTAGATTTTGGTGCCAAGAAGGAGCACAGTAAGGAAGGTAAGAGTCAATGGGCATTTTGCCTGACTAAGGACTCCAGGATTGGACCCTCAATAGATATGCAAATTGAATTCTGTGTAATTTGTGCTTTTCAATAACCTCAGCATGTGTTGGATGTGTACAAAAAGAACCGTAAAATAAAATTGCAGACAAAGGGGGGAGTCCGAACACAGAAAGTGGAAGAATTGGTTTATTCCACAAGCCAAACAATGGGTCATAATAAATTCGCCAGCCATTAGCTCTTTGGATGCATGGAACAAAGAAATTGAAATGAAATGGGGAAAAAGAAAATCACAGTTAACTGTTAGGTGGCTGGCCTCCTTCCATTTGGCCGACCAGACAGATCACAGGATGAGCCAGGGAGCTGCCCCGGGGCATCTGCTACCTCCATGGGGCAACCCCCACTGGTTTGCAACCCAGCCGTGGCTCTTCCATATGTTCAGGTGCCATTGGAGCAATTTTTCCTCAGGAAAAACATGTAATAAAAAGATCTGATTGTGTTTTAATCAGCCATGAGTTAATCCATAGTTACACGCTCCCAAAAGAATTGTAAGGTGCACAGGGTGTGAAAGGAGAAGTGCAGAGACATAAAGTAAGAAACAGAGAAAGGCATGCAGAAAGAAACTGAGAGAGAAGCAGTGAGAAAGAAAGAGGAATTGGTAAAGATGATAATAACCACGACTACTATTGCCAGTGTTGTTTCTCCCACCAGCAGAGCCATCATCATTTGGGGGCATTAACTTTGGCTTCAAACCTTAGGGCAGCCCTCCCCAGCAGAACAGAGCTCTGGCAGCCCTCCACACACTTCCTAGGAGTCCAGTGAAACTGTCGTCTTCTCTGAGAATGTCTCAATCACTAAACTTTCCACATTAGTTTTTAGTTATCTTGTAATTTACCCATCTTCCTAGTAGACACCAAGGTCCTTGAGAGTAGAGTCTAGAATTCAACTGCGTATCCTAAATATCAAGCATTAGGACTGACCCATTTTAGGTACTCAATATTTATAAAATAAATGAATGAGTTTTGAATGGAGGATGGATGGATGGATGAATGGATAGATGGATGGATGGGTGGATGGATGGATGGATGGATGGATGGATGGATGGATGGATAGATGGATGGATGGTTGGATGCCAAGCACTCTAATTCTTACATTAGCCCAATGAGTTGGCTGTTATTATTCCCATTTTAGAAATAAAGAAAGTAATGCCTAGAGAAACCCAAGTCTATCTGATTCTTTACACTGTAGAATAACATCTCTCTAAGGAGACGCATATCCTGAGAAACAAAGGGAGACAATTATTGGGAGAGGCCTGCAGAGGAAGTGAATGGGAAAAGAGGAAGAGAATAAGAGTAAGAAACTTGGGGAAGAAATTGGGGTAGAGCTAAAAGGAAGTTCTGCTTGGCACCCTCACAATAGAAGACAAGATTTGGCTTTATTTGAAAAGCAAATAATAAAGTCTGGGGTGAACGTAAACCAGAAGTAGATGACATCATATTAGCATAGAATCAGGAGTTTAAAAGAGACTCCTAAATCCTATTTGGCTCTGATAGCAGGTAGACTGGGGCTGGGGATTTGCAAATTGGCCAAGGTCATTCCTGGTAGTCTTAATACAAAGTGAAAGTCAACAGAGATTTGATAAACAAAGAGAAGTGCTCAGAGATTCCGGTGTTTACATTAAAAAGAGGAAAATGGTGAGGCAGTCTTGCTTGAGTCAGGCTAGAAGAATCTTGCTCTTAAAGACATAAGCCCCATGGACCCTACTTGCCATAATTTTCAGAGTAATATGATTTTTGACAAATTCATTAAGCAATAAGACATGACAGATTGTAAATTGCTTCACTGTTAATTTATGTCCACTATATTGTTAGGCATCCAGCCAACACTTGGTCCTATCTGAGAGCAAAGATATAAATTGCTGTGTTGTAGCCATAGTCTAGAATGCTTTGTGAGGATCTGAAAGTGCTCAAATCCTAGAATCTTCACATATAAAATGAGAACTCAATCCCTTTTTCAAGCATTAATTTACACTGAATATATTCTTTGGAATAGCCATCTCTCCTGAGGAGAGTTTATCAGTGTCAGGATTGCACATAGCTTGCTTTCTAGAAAGTGGTAAACCCTGCACTACAGGTAAGAAGCCACTACTTATGTAGTACAGAAAAGTAGTAATCAGTTCTAGAATAGTAGGGATGAAGGGAGGGGATCAGGGAAGGCTATAAGAGAAGATAAATTTTGAATTGGGTCCCAACACAGGATTTCCCCAAAGAAAGTTCACCGCATGAAAACCAGAGGCATGAAGGTATGATGTGTTCAAGGAACTTGAGCAATTTGACGAACAAGTCAGTATGCATGAAGGAAAATTATAAGTGGGTTGTAAAATAATTTTTACAATATCTATGCTAAACATCTAGGAGTTTATTCAACAGTTTCTTTCTCTGCATCTCCATTGCCAGTGCCTAATTCAGACTCTTATTTTTCCACTTGGGGATTGACGACTGCCATCAAGAATAACTGCCTAGATTAACCATTAGTTATTAAGCAGGATGTAACCCCTCAGACTGGTTATTTTTGGCTCCTGAACCCAATTCCAATGTGTATGTGGAGTCTTCCTCATACCAACAAGCAATTCTCAGACACCAGAATGGTGTTCAAGAATTCAACTCAATTATCCTGAATTTTGACACTATCTACTTGGAGAGAGTATCAGATTCCACATGTAAAGGGCTCAGTTGCACAAGACAGCCCTCCACTTCAGGTGGCTATTGCAAGGCTATGTTTTTTCCTGTACTTCTGACTGAGAGGCTATAAATCAGAGATTCCTGCAAACCCATTTTAAGATTGTATTAATTTGCTAGAGCAGCTCACAGAAGTCAGGGGAACACTTTACTTGCTAGATTACCAGTTTGTTTTAAAAGGATGTAATTCGGGACAGCCGGATGGAAGAACTGTACAGAACCAGTGTGAGGAAATGGTGCGGAGCTTCCATGCCCTCTTGGAGCCTGCCACTCTCTTCCACAGCTCCGTGTGTTCACAGTGTGGAAGCTCTTCAAACCCTCTCCTTTTGGGTTTTTAAGGAGGCTTCATTTCATAGTCATGATTTATTACACTATTGGCCATCAGCTATTGATTTAGTCCCTCTTCTCTCCCAAAAGGTCTGAAGGTGGGACTAAAAATTTCAATTCTCTAATTACCTGGTTGATTCTCCTGAAAACAAGCTCCCACCTGTAAGTGTGGTCCATAAGTCACTACATTAACTTAAAAAGAGATATTTTTATTTATCTCATCATAGGAAATTCCAAGGGTTTGGGGAACTGCGAACCAGAGCCTATGGACAAAGACCTAAGATATATGAGAAATGTACTTGGATCATCTAAATGATCAAATATATATTTCTTATAAATCAACATAACTCCCTGGTACACTATGCTGATATCTAGGTAACAATCAATAATAAAAAGAACAATGGCTGGTATATACCGATCACCACTGTCAGAGTACCTCCAGGGGAGGAGTCACTCTGCTCAGACTGGAGCACTGGACTAGAACATAGCCCCTCTTTTAGTGGGGAGATTTTTTAGGCCTACTTCCTGATAAGCCAAGAAAAAAGTTTAGGTTTCTTCTTTTTTGTCTAATCATCTGGGGAAAGATTAGAGAAAAACTTGAGTTTTGAGCAACAAATAACTTCATGGCACCAGTCCTATTCCCTATTTACTCTCCCGTGTTCCTTCCACACACTCCTAGCCTGAAATAAATTCAGCTCCATGGACTTGATTCCTCTCTAAGTCTCCACTGGGTATATATGGTACATTCATACAATGGGATTCTGTGCACCAGAAAGAAAGAAGGAGCTCCTACCCTTTGCAAGGGCATGGATGGAACTGGAAAGCATTATACTAAGTGAAATAAGCCAGGTGGTAAAACAAAAATACCATATGATCTCATCTTTAACAGAAACCTAGTCAACAGAACAAATGGACAAGCAAAATATAACCAAAGACACTGAAATAGAGAGTGGGCTGACAGTGACCAGAGGGAAAAGAATTTCAGGGGAAAAGGGGTAGGGTGTGCAGGAACAAGTATGAGGGACACATGGATGGAAACATGGGGAGGGTGGAAATAGAAGGGAGGTGGAGAGGGCTGGAGGGTAGGCTGGGATGGGAGTAATAGGCAGAAAACTGTGCTTGAACAATTAAAATTAAAAAAATAATAATAATAAAAACAAAAATGTAAAAAAGAAAAAGAAAGAGAAAGAAATTGCAGAAACTGCTTCCTAACTTGTGGCAGCAGAACTGAGGAACTTGTACTCTGAAAAGAACCAGTTGATCTGGGTTTTACTGCTCCTTCTCACTTGCCAGCACTATGCCCTTGAGCAAAGACACATCACCTCTAGGCTGCTAGAGGAATTAAAATGAGATCATGCATTTGCAAACATTGGGCACAGAGTAGGACCTCAAAAGAGGCTTACTGAATCTAAATCTATAGTCAGCCAGGGTGGATCATGAGAAATAAGCAATGTTGATATAGGAAATGCCCAACATATTGGAAAAGGGCTACAGATCCAAGGAATAAGCTCAATGAAATCATCATCATGATCTCTTGACACTGAGGGATGTTCTTAATACTTTATCCAGTTATTTTCAGCCCCTAGAGGCCTTTTATTAGCTCCCACTCTATGCTGATATTGTTCATGAAGTTGGAATTCTTTATTCGTCTTCTTCAACCTATACACAGTCATACAGGTCCCAGGAGTGGAGGGAAGTTTTGTTTCATGTGAATCCAGCTATGTGTGAAATGCACTGACTCCTTGGGGATTCCTGACATGATTTAGATGTTCTTTGCTTGCCCACTGAAGTAGGCTTTATACAGAAGTCTTCCTGTCATCTCGGTAATGGGAAGCAGACAAGGTACAGTAGATAGAATCCTGGTCTTGGTCTCAGGAGGCCTGGGTTCAAAGTCTCAGCTCTGTCAACTGGGAGACTTCTGGCAGATTATCTTCTCTGAACCTCAATTTGCTCATCTAAAGTAAAAATAATATCACCTACTATTTGGGATTATTCCCTGACTCAAATGATACAATTTGTGTGAAAGTACTTTATGATTCATGAAGTACCAACAATTGTGAGTGTTACAGCTTTCATCAGTATTATTTATGGTGATGGAGTGTATAGGCTTTTCTCCCAACTAAATCTTTCAGTCCTCATGTCCCCATTTCCACTTGGCTACTATGTCTATCATGCAGGGTCACTGCAGGAGACATAATTCATTTCCAGATTTTCAAATGGGGAGACTATTGAAACTACTTAGAAAGGTAGAATTAAGGGAATAAACAAGGGATGGTGAGGTGCTAAGAGGCCAGTAATAGCTAAAAGCGGTTACCTTCACAATGGCTAAAGTGACAAAGAGAGTAAAAGGCTTCCACCAGGGCTCAGTGAGGACCAGAGCCCTAAATGAGGATGAGCTACCCCAAGGGATACAGCTCTTGTCTGATGTAGGATGTTAAGACAGGGAGACTGATTTCCCACTCCTTGTGCCCATTCAACTCCCAGAAGGCAACCAGCAAGAGATTCCAAATAATGCAGTTCACATGGTCAAATTCTCAAAGACTGAAGTCTTCATGGTCATCTTATGTCCTATATTCTGCTCTTCACAGTGTTTTATACATGATACAAAGGCAGTAGCAAGGCTGGTGGTTGGGAGCAGGATTCTTGGCCATGTATGTTTGTACTCAAATCCTGGGTGTCACTTCTAGCTGTGTAAGTTGGGTAAATTCTTTTAACTTCTCAGAACCTCAGTTTTGTCATCTGTTAAAAGGGCACTATAACTATAAAAGTGCCAACTTCATGGGATAATTTGAGTATGAAATTCAGTAATATCCATAAACCAC
Source organism: Carollia perspicillata (assembly GCA_004027735.1). Classification (NCBI taxonomy): domain Eukaryota; kingdom Metazoa; phylum Chordata; class Mammalia; order Chiroptera; family Phyllostomidae; genus Carollia; species Carollia perspicillata. The sequence goes on from PVKM010020758.1 coordinate 5,986, forward strand.
TTTCTAAAGTACATAATAAGCATTACCTAAATATTATTGATATTGCTGTTCTACTTTCCATACACCCATTTTCTACTGCTCCTATCTCTCCCAAATTTCCACCCCAGAAACACTTTTTCGGGGAAACCTCACCTATTTACACACGAACCTATTTAATAATTCTACCATTTTTTAATAACTGAAACCTGGATCTCCCTGGTAGACTTTTCATAATTATTTCTTCTTTATTTGACTTGTTGGCAGCATTTAAACTGTTGACTATTGCTTTCTTCTAGAACAGCCATCATTTCTTGATTTCTGTGTCACTATTTCCTGGTTTTCACTTTGCTTTAATAGACCATGTTCAAAACTGAATTTATTTTTTTTCCCACATAACATGCTCCTTTGCTCTTACCTATACCACCCAATCGCTTGAACCTGGATGTCTCAGCTCTTTCTGACTCTGTATGTCCAAAACCCACAGGGCTACATATATTAAACTTCTAAATTCTCTCTACAATCCATCCACTCTTCTCCATTCCTAAGAACACCATATTTGTGTGAGCCATCACCATCTCTTAGCAACTGTATTACAATAACTTCCTAAGTGGTCTCATTGTCTCTTGTCTTTTATTCTTTATCCTGTAGTCAGAAAAGTTATCCTAAAGAAAACACTTTCTCATGTCACCAGCCTTATTAAAAACACCTCAGTAATTCTCCATCACCCTCATCAGAAAGCCCACTCTCGTAATTGCTAGGGAGACCCTTTATGACCTAACCCTGGCCAATGACTAGACACTCATTTAGAGTGACTCCTTTATCTCACCTGACCCCAGTTATATCAAGTAACTTGCACATCCTCTAGCATTCCAACTTTCTCTCTCCTCTGGGTATTGTACATGCTGACCAGGACCCTCCATCACCAAATTATATTTGGCTAAGTCTCAATTGCCCTTTCCAGCTCAAATTAGATGCCATTTTCGCCCGAAACCTTTCCTGGCCCTGAAATTCTAATTTAGTTGTTCCACCCAGGTGTGCCCCAATGACTTGAAGTGCTGATTCTATGCAGGCAGGGATCACATTGGTTTTCCACCCTCTGAAAAGAAAAAGTTAATATTAAAATTCACATCTAGCTCAATGTCCTGCTTTGGGAGAAAACTATCTTTAATTTAATTATCTTTTTGAGTGAAAATATGCTGCATGGACATTCCTCAAGACTGGAAACTAAGTAAAAGATTTTACTTAGCAGTTATTGCCCCCTACCTCCAGGCACTTGCTGCCGTCAGGGTTTTGTATGCCTTATCACACAGAATCTATACGATAAGCCTATGTGGTGGGTACAGACATGCTTCCCTTTTCACCACAAAGAAACTCAGGCCAGAGAGTTGATATATTTCCAAGTAACAGGGTAAGTAAGCCCAGATTTAATGCAGGTTTTTCTGATTCTAGAAACTGAGCCTTTAACCTCCATAGCATTTAGCCTCTCATAACACTTCCAAGATCATGATATTTGATGGTTTGAGAGTGATGTTTTGCTTCTTAAATGTTAACACTCAGTCCTCCTTCCCTTCATGATTCCCAGCTAAGGAAGCTTGCACACAAATTAAGTTGTAGAAAAGAAACAAGTTAAGTTATTGCCCAATTCAGGGTTTCTCCAATAGCTGGGGTGAATCATGTGGCTGGCACTCGTAGGCATAAGAAGGGCTTTTTACTTCTGACTGCATCTGAGGTCCTGCAAAACAGAGCCAACTGATATATCTGCAAGGGCCTAAGAGTGAAAATAGCCAACCTGCCCGTTTGGAGCAGGCAAGGGTGTGATGGCTGAACAACAACAGAAAATGCAAGGCAGCAAATAGAGACCAAGCCTTTGGACACATTAGATCAGAACATCTTCTCCCATATCTATAGAGAGAGATGGTCTGGGATAGTACTTTTCCTGCAGGCAAGAGCACAAACATGGAGAGGAGGCAAGGCATCCCCCTCCACACATGCACACACAGTAAAGATAAAACCATACATTCAAATAGCTTCTGCAGTTTCCTAAGCATTTTAACATTTATTATTCCATTTGAACTTCACAACAGCCCCTTGAGGATAAAACCAATGCACAGAGTTTAAGTGACTTTCCTCAAATCAGACAGCTAGTAAATTAGACATTTATCCTCCCTAATTCTACCCACATCCTTCTGGAGTTCCAAGAACAATTCTCATCTCACTGTTGAATGTAGGGAGTGAACAGATCAGACAGGGAGGAATACCACTATTAGAGTATGGTTAGGCCATTTAGACACATCCTCACTCCAACATTTCTCCTAAGTCTCCTAAGTTCAAATTTTAGATGATTAAAAAAGAAAAAAAGAAACATTACACACTGCACATTTATTGGTCCTATCCAAACTATAACTTCTTTTTGAAAAACACCAATTTTAAAGTATGACAAATGGTTTTAATCACTCAAATCAACTCAAGAATAAACAATTAAGCATGTAAAAATATTTTTTCATCATTTCTAAAAATGTGTTTTTCAAGCCACCTCTTCATACTGCCAATGAACCACAGCCCTTGCTTGTTCAGTGCTCAACCTGCTTCATCTCTACAGAAACACTCTTCTGCTGTTTATACCATACCATGCAAATCCCCACACACTCACTGAGCCAGTGTACCAGGGCATTATCCATGTGTTCTTTTTTTTACTTTTTTTAAATTGAGATATAATTGACATATAACATTTTGTAAACTTAAGGTATACAATGTAATGATTTGATGTATTTATGTATAGCAATATGATTATCACCATAGCATTAGATAACATCTCTGTCACATCACATAATTATCATTTTTTGTGGTGACAACAATTAAGATCTAGTCTCTTAGCAACGTTGAAATTTATAGTACAGTATTGTTTACAACAATCACTATGCTGCACATTAGGTCTCCAGAACTCATTTTTCTACTTTTGTAAGTTTGTAACCTGAAACAACAACTCCTGAGTTTCCCCACTTCCAGGCCCTGGTAACCACCGTTCTACTCCCTGTTTTTGTAAGTTTGGATTTTTCAGATCCTCCATATAAATGATACCATACAGTATCTTGTCTTTCTCTGTCTGACATATCACTTAGCATAATGCTTTCAAGGTCCACCGTGTTGCCATTACTTTTAAACAAATATTGAGCACATACTATGTGCAAAGACCAAATCTATGTTCTAGTGATAACAATGATGCACAAGACACATTTTCTGCCAACAATACCTCACAGCTTAGTGGGGTAAAGACACAAGTAACCATACATTTACAATGCAATGTGATAACTGTTTGCATAGAAAAATATATTAAGCAGTTTTTATAATAACACTTGCTTCACATGGTTGTTATGAGGATTGAATGAATTAATGTATAAGAAGCACTTAGAATGGTACCAAGCACACATGCTTCTTATGCAATAACTCATTCAAACTTTACATCAACAATACAACATAAGTGCTATTATTAAGCCCATTTTACAGATGAGAAAACTAAGGCACAGAGTAGATAAGCAATTTACATAGATTTAGAATGCCTTAGTGGTGGTACTTGCTCTGAACCTGCACTCAGATTCCAGAACCTACAGGATTTAATCACTACCCAACATTACCTGTCCAAAAGCAAACACAAGGAGCTGTGGGAGCAAAGGATGAGGGAATCTGGTCCAGCCTGGTGTCAGAGAATGGCACACAAGTCCTGTCTGGGCTACATAATTCAGTCTCTGTTCATGCTAATACTAAAGTGAATACTCAGCTCTAACCTCCAGTGGCTCTCCCCAAAGCGAAACCATGCATCAAACCACACAACACAGTCAATTCTATATCTGCCTGTCATATTATTAGTCAGTTAGGCTTTGGGAAACTGACAAAGAAGCAGATGTTAGGAATATTATATGTGGTATAAATATCATAATGATATTCAGTTGTCAAAATCATCTCCTGTCTTAGTTAAAAACAAGAACATTTTGTGTGGGAAATCTCTTACAAAGCCAAGTTTTAGCCAAGGGGAAGAGGAGAGAGTAAACATGAGAAGGCCAAGGAAAGGTACATGGAAGTGGAGGAAGAATGTTTAGTCTGTGTCTAATAGTCTGTACAGAACATGTGCAATCTGGGGAGATTCTGGGGAGAATTGCCAAGGCCGGGCACACTCTCTATAGAGGTCTGAATGCTGCATATTCGGAAAGCATCAGCGGCCACTCTCTGAACTAGGTTGACCTCTGGCTTCCCCTGTAGAATGGCATAGGAAAGCAGTAGAAAGACCACTATCTGATAAGTACTTACTCCAGCTTCTTTACATTTATCATTTAATCCTCAAAATATTTCAAGAGAAATATTTTTATGTCCTCCTTGCAACTGAGCAAATGAGTCTCAAAGATATGCCCAAAATTGTGCTTGAAAGTTGCATAGTTTTGAAAGTTGCATAGTTTTGAAAGTTGTAAAATTGTGCTTGAAAGTTGCATAGTTTTGAAAGTTGTATAGTTTGTGCTTGAAAGTTGCAGAATCTGAATCTACACCTGACTATCACTGAAACCCTTTCAAAAATTATAAATTAAGATAAAATAAAGCTCTAAATCATCAAGAAAGTGGATTTATAAAATCTGTTATTACATCATAACTTTTAGAAGACTAGGGGTAAAGGGAAGTCCTCCACAGTCAAGCCCTAACCTGTCACTCTCATGTCCCCGCCATCCACACTCCTTTGGGAAAACTGTCCTGTCTGCCGCAGAATGTCAATCTGCTGAGTGTCTGTGTATGCTGGGGCTGGGATGAAAGGAATGTACTCTCGAATCTTAGTCTAAAATCCCTCTCATTGCTACATGTTAGTCTTCTCTAGATCTGTTCTACTCCCCAGATTAGAAATGCAAATACAGTCATATCTCTTTCAGTATTATAATTAATTGCTATGGGGCCAGCTGCCAATATTAGAAGGAAAACAGTATCTCCACATTGACATACCTTTACTTATGAGACTTAAGATATTAAAACACAGCAAAGCTATAATAATTTAGAGTGGTACACATATAAATAGAGCAACGTCAAATTTTGAAGTGTACCCAAATACGTAGAGGAATTTGATAGTATACGATCAGTGGCATTTCAATTTTGGGAAAACTTGATCAGTGAATAAATAGAATTAGTGTGATTTGGGGGGGAAAATTGGATCTCTACATCATAGCTCACACACAGATGAATTCTAGAGGTATCAAAATCAAATTTTTTATATAATTTAAAAGAAAACTATAAAAATACTAGAAGAAAATCTATAATTTATTTCAAAGAATAACATAAAATCCTGAAACTTTAAGCAAGTTAGTAAATCTGACCACATAAAAATAAAATATTTATACATGGCTAAAAAACAGAAGACAAATGAAATGCTTGGGGAAATGTATTTTCAACACATATCACCAGAGAAGGATCATTTACTATATAAAGGGTATTCAGAGAACATTAAGAGAAAATACCAGTAGTCCCATTCAGGGTTAAATTGAATGTACATAGTTTACAGAAGAATATAAATGGGTTTTTAAAATAAGATATGATATTCAATTTTAGTCATGATGAGAAAATATACTGAGGTGACACATTTCTCTTAAAAACTGGCAAAGATTCATAGTTTGAAAACACACTCAGTTGGTAAGGGAAACACTCTTGGATACTGTTGGTGGGACTGTACATTGCTACAACTACTACAGTAGGACAAATTGGAAATACCTCTCAGAATTACACAGGTCCATACCCTTCAGCCTAGCATCTGAAACATCAAATAAGCCACTGTGGCTGCAGCAGAGAGAATCAAATAGATAAGAGTAGAAATAGGAATGAGAAGTAAGCAGAAGCCAGATCATAAGGGGCCTTGGAGACCACATAAGGACTTACACTCTGAGAAAGGTGGGAAACAAGTGAAGGGTTTTGAGCAGAGATCATCAATAGTTTATTTTTGAACATGTTAAATGGAGATGTCAGAATGATATACAAATCTGGACTCTATGAAAGGGAAAGAGGCTGGATATATATACCCGGAGGTCATAGAGTTTCTCTGCTCCAAGTGAGTTACTCTGTGGGGTCATGGGTTCTTCGGAGTCCTTCCTTGCCTGCCTGTACAACTTGGTCAGGTCTACCCAAGTCTGCTTGGTCAAGTTCCCTACCTTCTCATCATGGAAAGGAGGTAGTTGGATATGTACTCTACCCTCAGCAGGCAGATTGACCTGTCCATGTCTGAACTCCACATGTCAAAGGATCTATAGAGCATAGATTTCACTAAGTCACACACATGTAAGTCCAGTTATACTCTTCTGCTAAGACTATAGATTCATATTCATCTTAACTTTTACATTTTATTACTCAAGAAGAATCACTTAACTAAATCTCCTCTGAACTAAAAGGGGTTGCTTTGGTACCCACACACAGCTTCACAGAAATACAGATAGCTATGTGTGGGTACACCAATAAAACTCACTAAAGTTTTTTAGTTATGCCTTACTAAGACTTTGATGACTTTTTTATAACCTCTCACTACCTTTTGTAGATTTCTTCAACATTTTTCCATCTTTGTCTATTCCTCCCCTAACAAAATCTTGATTATTTATTTGCTCCTATTGAAAAATATGTTATCCAATCTTTAAGACCCCCAAATCAAGGCACAACCTTCTCACTTACTAGCTAAATGACCATAAAAATGTCACTGTATTTCTATAAGCCTTGATTTCCTTACTTTATAATGAAGTCCTATCTCTAAGAATAGAACAATTTACATTTTTGTTTTTTATAGTCTTCATATTAAATTGATTATTATAAAGATGATGATACTCATCTGGTTATGCCCTAGTTAACTATAGACTCTTCATGCTCTTTGCAAGATAAGAAGGACAAAGTGGGCAAGTGAAGATGGAAATGTGAAAGAATTCCTAGCATACATGTAGTGGGAAGAACATATATATCACTGTTATTATTACTGTTATTATTATTAGGGTGAATTGGCCATTAATTAAATAGCTTTGTGACCTTGGGAAAACTTACCTAACCTTGCTGAGAGACTGATTGCTAATCAGTGAAATACAAACAATAATAACTCTATTCCTGGGATTATTTTAAGGGCTATTTAAATGTGGTAAGGAAAAGCCTCCATTCTTTGTGTGAACTCTTGACAGTGACACAAAACATCTCATAAACCTACATTATATTATCCTTGTCACCACCAAGGAAGAAGGTCAGCTGGAGCAGGGCAGATGGAGGGCCCCGGGAGAGATGAAGCACCAGGTCAGGGCAGATCAGGAATTCCAGTACAGTGTTCAGAAGCTAAGCAGAAGAAAATAGGTACAATGGAGACTCAGACTTGAAATAGCAATATTTCATGCAGGTCAAACTACAAACAGGCATGTAATGAGTTTGTTTGCATTAGGGAGGTGGTAGAACATAGTTATCAAGAGGTTGAATTTTATACAAAGACAGGCATGGGTTTTAATCCTCACTCTGGAACACACTGGCTGTGTAACTTCTGTTCCCCAAACCTGAGTTTCTCAACCACAAAGGAAAAAATGAAAGTAATAAACCCAATGATATCATATTCATTGTGGTATCACAAAAGGAGTCTTGAGAGGCAGAACACCATGGAGGGAAGTATTCAGCCCCTAGAGATAGACCTGGCTTGACTCCTTGCTTAGATATTTATTATGTGACCTTATGGAAGTTTCTTAAACTATCTGAACCTGAGCTTTCTCAGCTATTAATTAGAGGTAATAATAATTTCTAATTGATATCAAGTAAGCAAAACACTATCACAATAACTGACACCTAGTGTGTATTTCAAAAATGGTTGCCCTTTACCAGACACTGTGCTATGTGTTGGGCATACAATGTGAACAAGAAGACAGTTTTATGCCATCCAACATGACTTACAGCTATTTAAAGAAAAGTACTGTTTGTCCACCCCTTTCCACTCCTGTCTTCTGTCCTCCACTTTCTTAGCTAGTACTCGTGACAAGATTTCCCCACACAAGCCTCTTCTCCATGGCTTTTGCTAGATGAACTCTGTTTTAGTAACGTTCCTTCAAACTATGGCACCCACAATGAAAACTGTCTGGCCAGAATGTGATCAACTTGGAATATTATGATATGAGACTTTGGCCTGGCCATAACCTGTACTTCAGCTGATTCAGCCAACATCTCTGTTAATTTCTATATGCCTGCAAGAGTCAGAGGAAACTACTGTGGAGCTGCTGAACTCATCAGCAGAGTGTGTAACCTGAGCAAGTATTTAGTTGTTTTAAGCAAACTTAAAACTGAAGAGGCAAAGATCCTGTATGAAGATCCAAAGGAGAATCATGGAGCAGGAAGAGGCCATGAAACCTCCTTATTTTTTAAGCACTTGGGATTGCCCTGACTTAGTACCATTGAGAAGATGGACGTTTCAGTCTGGAGGGCAAGAAATTAACATGACTAACAGTAGAAATACTTACCCAGAAAGAAATAAGCTTTGAGTATGTTTTAAAGACAGACTCCCTAGTAAAACTGAAAATATTTGTATTATTAATGTCAAACGTCCCCTTTTACAGCTCATAAATCCTCCCAGAGCGACAGAGTGGAGTGAGAGCAGATTTATAGCCTCCTCTTAGGGCAGTCTTCTACCAACGCCTCCGGAAAACCCAAAGGGTCATCAAATCAGCAGCTTTAAGACAGTCAACAGGTAGTTACTCCAACCTCAGAATTTAAACAACCTTTTTTTAAATTAGAAAATAAAAGAAGTCCTAAAATTCAGATCACATTCTCTGAATATTCCTGAGGACCACGTTCTGCTCTTTGATTTATGTGCCTAGGCCTGAGTGTCAATACCCTGAGAAATCACGGCTGGATTAAAGAGATGAGCTTAGCATGAAAGTCACATTTTGTTTTATAAAAGCATCAAGGTTTGAATGGCTTGGCACCTCTTTAATCAAACCAGGACTGCTCAGTCCGGGGCTTTGTGAGTGAGCTAATTAGTAATGTGCCAGAGACTTACCTGGTTAATCAAATGATTAATCACTTGGTAGACTTCATTCTCCTTGTTTCCTGGCTGTCTTTGGCTTTCTTATTTTTTTTTTTTTTGTATTTTGGTGGGGGTAGAGGGGAGGAATTAGCATTTTAATAGCTGGCAGTCACCATTCAGGGTAAAAAAATGGCATTGTCCCATTTTAACCATTTTTTGTGCAAATAAAAGTGAGACAGAGGAGATTCTTTTCTAGGACAATGAAAAGAACAGTCCTTCACTATGGCTTCACCAAGAAATGTTAAGCCATTTCTGAGGAAATACAGTGTTTGAGTCAAAGGGGGTTTCAGTGCTATGGAAAGTTTGGGCATTCCTTTACATATATAACCCTGGTTGGAGAAAAGGGTTTTGAACCTTTTTAGAAGGTTCACATGACTGCAAATCAGCAGACTGGATTTCCATTTTTCTTCCTATTATTTATTTTTTAACATTTAAAGTAACTTTCAGGAGGACCAGAAAGGGGACCATTCTGGCAAACTATAACATGGAGAACAAAAAAATACGTATTGCATAGTTTTATTGAGCAAATGATTAAGTCAGCTTCAAGTGGGCCATCAAGACATCCAAGTTTTGGAACAAGGTATATTAAAATATACACATGTTCTTAACCAAAATGTGCCAGCTCTGATCTTTTCCAGATTAGTGATATTCTTAAGCTTTATATATCTAAACTGTTAAGGAGTTCAATGATCTTTTTTCATAGATAATAATATAATGGTCTGAATTCAACTCAATATCTTAAAAATATTTGTCAATTATAAAAACATGTAAATAGCTAAGAAGCATAATAAATTCATCAGGTACCAATAACTCCCTCATTATGTCTCTATCATCGCCCATGACAAGCTGCCCTCCCACTCTGTTCATATGACCCATCAGCCCGTCCTTCAGAGCCCTGTAAATCTTCACCTTGTACCACAGCATTTCTGATAGCCCCAGTGGAATTTTAAATGGATGATAACATAATAACAATTAAAATTTGTTTACAATATGCCATACACCTGAAACTAATACAAAATAATATTGAGTGTAAACTGTAATTGAAAAAAATTAAGAAAAATTTGTTGACAATAATTCCTTTTGTTTGGACTCCCATGTAAACTTTCTCCCATTGGTATACATATAAAATTCCTATGCGTGGTGCAAAGAAGATGATAAGAGAAGTATTTTACTTTATTCAAGGCTAGTGTAGGTGAATCCTGAAGGTAGGTATGAATGATGTGAAGGGTCAATATGCCTCTATGCTCTAAGACTAGTGATTTTCTAGATAGTCCATCTAGAAATAGCAACAATATCTAGGCAGAATATTTCAAACTGCATAGTTTGTTGTCTCTTCAAAGACTCTGATCTTTTGCCATATTAAACCACTGTTTCTAACAGGAAGGGTCAAGCATTTCAGAGGTGGTGTGTGAGTAGCGTGTATGTGTGTGTGTGCATGTGTGCGTGTGTTTGAGTCAAGGGAGAGCATAAGATTGATAAACCTTACTGGGTACACTAAAAAGCAAGACGAAATTTTAAGCAAAGGAATATTATTACTTTAGGGCAAAATGGAGAAAACATGGGAAAGGTGAATATTTAATTGAGTGGATCAGATTTCATTCATTGTTTCTTCATTAACTACTGTCTCAGAAGGGTCAGATCCCCTAGAAGCCTATAACATAGGCAGAAATTAGTTCTTGAGACAAAAGCTTCGATTAACAAGAAGACTCATAAATGAAGAATTTTTTAAACAAATGCCTCTAAGTTAAAGGTCTCTTGGATAACTTAAAGACCATCATCGGAAGAGAATTCAAGATAAAGGCTAAGTGTTTGCTTTATTCTCCAGGCAGGTGTGCACTCAAGTAGAAGTCCTAGGGGAGGAAATGCTCTCACTTCCTGGATCAGGCATATCCTATGGCCAGGAGCAGCCCTAGAAATATTGTGAATTAGGTCAAGTTATTAGTTTCCCCTCCAATTTTATCCATATCCAATCAGTTATCTACTAGCCTCCAGAATGGTCTTTCTAAACACAGTCCGATCTCTGTATTCATAATAAATTTAAGCTGCCTTGGACTGACTATGAGGTTGTCCATGATCTTCCCCTACTGCCCTCCTCCATTATTCTTTCAGCTCCGCTATCTGCTTCTGGATCATATTTACCCTAATAAGAGAAACTTTTGTGGGAAGTTGCATCCCCTATTAAACCAACACTAACTACCATCAAGACTTCTCCTATAAGTAATTTCTGAAATTCTACAGTCAGATCTCACTCCTGGACAAGTCCACACCTGCACACCAGGCATCATGGTGCTCGCTGCTCCCCTATGCCACTCAATCAAGCCATAGGCCAAGGTTCATAGCTGTTTTACCTCTGCTCTGTTCTGTCATGTGTCAACTTCAATGCCTCAAAGACTTCAGTGTGCCAAAGCATCGATGTGATTTTATGGTCAAATGCAAGAGAATATTTCTTTTGTATAAATCTCCAAGAATGGGAGGAGGTGTACCAAATTGTGTATATTTTACCCCAAAGTTTGCAGAGATTTAAACAAAGTAATTATTTGTTTTCATATATGACAACAATGGGCTTCCTAATACCAGGCCTCAAAAGACCTTAAGGAAAAGTGGTAGACAAACCCAAATGGCAAGCACTGTACCATGTCGGAGTTACCTCTCCCTGGCTTCTGACAGTAAAGATCGTTACTGTACCAAGATCTTTAAGAGGGATTCCTTCTCACCAGAGGATTTTTTTTTTCTTAGTACTATGTTAGTCCCTCCTTAAAACCTGAGGTCATTCATTCTACTGATACACCAGACATGCTCAAATTACTCCAACGTGTCTGTCAGGATCCCACAAGTGAAAACGTCATGATTTCTTTCACAGGAGGATCCTCAATATCCCCTAAATAGAGCTCCATCATTCCTGAACGCAGTTTTCCAGACACTCTCAGACATGCCCAGATCCATAAGCAGACATGGTCCACGCTCAAGCTGAGACACGAGTACACCTTAATTTATAGGTTGGGTGGAAGAAAAAGTATCTTGGGAAAAGACAGTATTTGGGCCACATATTGGAGGAAATGTAGGATTTATGCAAACACTACAGCAAAGTATTCATAAAGAGAAAGCATGAAAGAGAAAACAGATACATTATAGAAGCAGCATATCAAAATAATCCACTTAAATCAAATTTTGTTAAGGTGTACAGAGAAGGATATACTAACATTCTTTAAAAACATAGTGACTCAAAGTAACTACTCAATAAATATTGTTGAATGAGTAAATGAATGGGTGAGTTGTTTTATTTTCTTTAAGCAAATTAAATTTGACTCTGGGCTCCTACTTGCTAAGGTCAGGGAGGATCCAATTTCAGTCATTTTTGATGAGGATTTCCTTTCATTCCTCAGCTTTTAAAAACAACCTTGGAGGCTTATACCATATTCACAAAATGAGGGATTACTCCACAGTGTTCACTATCCTTATAGTTGTCCATTCTGTACATGATGCTACTGGGCAAACCGTCCTCCACCGTCTGGCAGGTGATGGTGCTTCAGGTAGCTCAACAGCTCTGCCTCAAAACCAACACCGCTCCATTAGCCTCTCACAGACATCTCCCCATATCTGGTACTTTGTACACATAGGAAACGGATCTCTGTCACTCATGGAAACACCCAAAATTCCAATGATTCTGCCTCAGAAGGAAAAAAGGGAAATCTATGCTTTTGAACACTTTCCATTCCTTTGGACCACCACACTGGCCTCTCTCCATGAATTTATGAGCCAAAAGGAATCGGGGGTGTTTTATTGCAGGTGTTTTCCAATTTTTGTTTTTAACCCTGACACACCAAAACTGTTAACAATCCCTTAGACAAGAAACTCAAACTCACAACAGAGAGATATTTGGCTTTTTTTTTTTTTGTATGTTAAGGAAAGGGAAAATTCCTCTTTATCTTTCCATTGTTGCTAGTGGCCAGAACAAAACCCAAAATAATGCTGTGGTGGAATATGTTGCTCCCAACATTACACTAGTTCCTGTGAGACTCTGGCTCATAGGCCCTAGTAAGAACTCTGAATCCAGAGTTGGAAGACGCCACCATCCTGCACTGACTTCAGCTCATCATAGCTCCATTTTATTTCAGGTAAAGGTAGGTCCATTGACTCTAAGACTATCATGGAGATCAAATGAGAAAGGAGTTTTATAAATGCTGAGGGCTAGACAGAGTGCATGGTAGTGTAGACCATGCCAAAAGTCAGCAGAAACCTAGATTAGCTGTGCCTGCTTTTCTGTGACTGAAAAAAAGTCTTCAGAGTTGCAGTGACCCCTTGGGCCTCCGAACAGGTACTCACCTCCTCATAGGCTAGTTCTGCTGTTTCATAATCTTGGAGGGAGAATGGGCCCTAGTGGCAATCCACAGTAATACCAGGCAGAAATGTGATCCCTGAGCCATTGCAGGGCAAGAAAGCAGGTCTATCACCTGCACAATGTTTGCTGTGGGGCCCGAGGCCTGAAAGGCAGCTTTGTTCAGCCACCAGGTGAGCTGCAAGAGGAAGGTGGGTCTCCAGCCACTGCCACTAAGACCTGCACAAAGCATTCATTCAAAGGCATACTCCTGGCTGGGCCTTCTGATGCTGCTTCTGACTTATTGGGTTGCCTATACAGAGATTATTTCCCTGCCAGGGCAACCTCACTGCTGACCCCGCTACAGCACAATGCCACTCGGAGGGCATGAGTAGAATATTACATTCCAGAGAGAAAAGGCAATGCTCAGGCTGAAAAGACCCGGCTGCAGTGTAGAACACCCCTCTTTCACCACAGAGCTCCCTGTGTCCCTACAGACAATAGGCCTCTGTGCAGCCCCATCTCCTAATGCAAGGACAGCTTACATGTTTTCATCTTTGGAAACTTCAAACTGCTCAGTCCCCAGGAACAGCTGTAAAATGAAGCATCTGTCTAGGAGGGAAGGGGAGAAGGAGAGGTGAGATTTGTTCCTTCAAAATAATCTCCTGGCCATGTTTATTTATTCCATGGGCAATGTCAGGTTTTGCTAGCTTATTCTTTCTTTCATTTAAACAGTCAATACTTCAATATCTATAGGTCATCAACTATGTGCTTGGCATCTTGCTAAGGTCTCTTACTAGAAAGGAGGAGCTCTGGAGGGGAAAACTAAGTAAGATTGCCCTGCCCTTAAGCGGCTGGTGTCCAAGTGTCTGAATAAGCATTTTGCGAATTGGTTTTGTGTTGGGCATCCTTTTCCCCACTCTATGCAGCACCTAACTTTTGATCTTCATTTTGTCCAGACTCCTGAATCTCTTCTGATGTATCATGATATGAGAATAAAGTCAAAATGTTGGGATTCCCAGGCAATCTTTTACTGAAGGGAATGTAAAATAGTATAACCTCTGTAAAAGATAATTTGTCAGTATACAACAAAACTGTATATGCATTTAGCCTTCAACCCAAAAATATCTCCATGAGAAATTTACCCTGAATATATACCTCTAATAACATGAAACTACATATAAACAAGGTTATTCAGTGTAGCATCATTTGTATTTGCAAGACACTGAAAACTACTAAGTGTCCAAGCATGGAGGATATTGGTTGAATAAAACATAGTATTTCACAAGGGAGTACTATGCTGTTATACAAAAGAATGATGATCCTTATGCAATAACATGGAGTGATTTCCAGGAGATATTTTTAAGTGACAAAAGCACAATGCAAGGTAACATATATAGTATGCTACCTTTTATAAACAATAAAAGGGGAAATAAGGAAAGATACAAATCTGCTTATCTTCACCAGTAAGAGAGGACAAACTGGAAAAAATGGTTACCTAAGGGTGAGGAAACAAGGAGGTAAGGGAGTGACACTCCTCTGGGTATAGCTTTTTATACAGTTTTGACATTTGAATTCTATAATGGAGGTTTAAAATATGCCTCAAAGGATGTTATTGGGTCAATTGACAAAGTTGGAACAAAAACAGTAGATTATACCGAAGAATTTTATCAGTGTTTACTGAAGTTGACAAGCATGTTGTTGTTATGTAAGAGAATATTAATGTTCCTAGCAAATAGACACTGCAATATTTAGTGAAAAGGCTCTAGGAGATGAAACTTATATCAAATGGTTCAGAAAAATTGTGTGTGTGTGTGTGTGTGTGTGTGTGTGTGTGTATGTATGGTAAAAAGAGAGGGAAAATAAAGCAAATGGGACAGAATGTTAACAATAGGAAAATCTGAGTAAAAGGCATATGGTTATCCTTTGTATTAATTTTATTCTTGTGTTTTTTGTTATGTTTTAAATTATGTACAACTTAAAAAATGTTAAATGTTGAATTGGATTTCCATTGATGACATTTTAGAAGAGAAATGTGAACCTGATTGCCTCAGACGGTCCTGCTACTTCAGTTATTATCAGAACCCCTGACTGCAACAGCCTCCTGGTCTACTATGGGGTCTTCCTAAAGTTATTCTCAGAATTTGACAGGTAAAGTTTCATCCTGGGTGCACTTTTCACTGCACCAGGCGGAGCCCAAGGTAAAGGAAGTTAAAGATTGCCTTGATCGGGCTAAGAGGGCTTAGATTAAAAATAGTTGCAACATCATGCAACAGGATTAGGCCAAGAACTTTATGCACATCATCTTATTTAATCCTCCCAATACATGAAGATGGGGGTGGTAATGTTCTTGAGAAGGAAGCAAAGGAATAGGGGCCTTAACCTGTGAGAAGTAACAGTGTCATGACTGGAATTCAGGTGATCTAGTCTCAACTCCTGTGCCCTTTAACCTTTACGATGCAACACCTATCCCAAAGATAGAGAGATCAGACTGACCTGGCAAATCTTAACATTCTACAGGCTTTGGTTCAGAGGCTACATCCTCTATGCAGGCTTCCTTAAACCTTGGGGAGGCATTGATGCTGATTTCCCCAGTTTCCCATCTCACTTGGTACACGCCACTGAAAGACATTACTGGCCCACAACAAAGTAAGCAAAAATAAAGACAAAGTAGTAAGTTTTTCACAAAGATGAATTACTTCAATTTAAATAATTGGTCTTTGTTGCAAAATTGTGCTTCTTGGTGTTAGAGTGTCATTTTTTTAATGAAATAAGGATGTCAGGAAATGGTTTTTATAGTGCCTCAACTTGGCAAAAAAACAAAACAAAACAAAAAAAGAAAAACCCTGAAAAAGCAGATTAACAAATCTGTATCAGTTGCCAAAATGTATTTTGAAATTATACACTTATGAAATTCAGAATTCTATCAGCTAATAGACTAGTCACCCTCCGAGGCATCTTCCACCCATAAGAGTGAATGGCTCTACATCCCACAGATTCCGAATCTTGAGTGTCACCTGCCAGGTCCAGAAGAGACATGCCTGGCTTCACACCATGGGTCAGCTATTCACAAGTCAAGAGACTTTGAGCAACTTGCTTAATGTCTTTGAACCTCAGTTGTTTTTGATTTATAAAAATAGTATCCTTAAATGCAGTTTCATGGGCTGTGGAGCCCAAAACCACACATAGGCTTGTGTGGCATGTAATAAAAGTGGCCATAAATCTTTGCACTTCTTCCATCAAAAGGTAGAATCTATTTCCCCGTCCTTTATATCTAGATTGGCCTTTTGTTGTTTCAGCTAAAAGGATGTAGCTGGGCTACAAGTGTCTATTCACATTTGACCTTGGTCTTAAAATACTCCCTGTCTGCCATGTGGACACCCCCGGAGTGGCCTGAAAGTTGTTAAGGCCCCGTCACTCTCACTGCCCTAGTCGACAGCCAGCCCTTAGCTAGAAAGGCTGTTGAAGGGGTCATTTCAAGACTAACCAATTCTTAATCTGACCACCGATATAAGAGGAAGCCCAGCCAATATCGGTCAAGCCTGATCCAGATCATCGAGAACACCCAAATGAACCTTAGACTCATGAGGAATACTAAACAGTAGTTATTTGAAACCACTACTTTTCAGGGTGGTTTGTTATTAGCAAAAGCTGACTGATATAGTTTATTTTCCAGAATTAATATTTTCTAAGTGACCTTGAGCAATAATCTTATC
>PVKM010020759.1:0-23143 GCA_004027735.1 Carollia perspicillata
GTGTTAGAAGGTTTCTGTAAAAGTCCAGACAAAAGATCTGAATACCAAATGAAGACACAACAAAGAAAGAAAACTATGGGCCAATGTTGCTGGTGAACATAGACGCTAAAATCCTTCACAAAGTACAGGCAAATCGCACCCAGCAATGCACTAAAAAGGTCACACACCAGGATCAAGTGGGATTCATCCCAGGGATGCAAGGGTGGTAAATATTCACAAACCAATAAATGTAGTATATCACATTTAAAAAAGCAAAGATGCCCTGGCTGGTGTAGCTCAGTGGATTGAGCATGGGCCTGTGAAGCAAAGAGTCACTGGTTTGCTTCCCAGTCAGGGCACATGCCTGGGTTGCATGCCAGGTCTCCAGTAGGGGACTCATGAGAAGCAACTACACATTGATGTTTCTCTCCCATTCTTTATCCCTCCCTTCCCCTCTCTCTAAAAATAAATAAATAAAATATTTTTTAAAAAAGCAAAGACAAAAATCACATGATCGTATAAATAGATGTGGAAAAAACATTTAATTAGGTGCAGCACCCATTTATGATAACAATGCTCATGAAGTGGGAATAGAGGGAGCATTCCTCAATGTAATAAAGGTCATATATGAAAAACCTACAGCCAAAATCAGCCTCAATGGGCAAAAACTAAAAGCTTTCCCACTAAGATCATGAATAAGACAAGGATGCCTGCTTTCACCAGTCCTATTCAACATAGTATTGGAAGACCCAAACACAGCAATAAGACAAGAATAAGAAATAACAGCCATCCAAATTGGAAAGAAGGAACCAAAACTGTCATTATTTGCAGATGACATGATAGTGTACATAGAAAGTCCTATATACTCTACCAAAAAAATACTCGACCTAATAAATGAATTTGACAAAGGGTGGGATACAAGGTCAATATTCATAAATCAAAAGCGTTTTTGTACACCAACAATGAAAGATAAGACACAGAAATCAGGAAAAAGTCCCAATTGATATAGCATATAAAGTACCTAGGAATAAACCTAATCAAAGAGGTAAAAGAACTGTACTCACAAAATTACACAACACTGAAGAAGGAAATTAAGGAAGACAAAAAAATGGAATCTTGTACCATGTTCATGGATTGGAAGAATTAACATAATCAAAATGTCCATATTACCCAAAGCCCTTATAGAGTCAATGCATTCACAATTAAAATACCAATGACACATTTCACAGATATAGAACAAGCACTTCAAAAATTTGTATGGGACCATTAATGACCCTGAATACCCACAGAAATTTTCAGAAGGAAGAACAAAGTAGGAAGGATCACAATACCTGCTATTAAACTGTATTACTAGGCCACTGTAATCAAAACAGCCTGGTACTGGCATAAGAGCAGACACATGGACCAATGGAACAGAATACAGACCAAAAAAATAAACCCAAGGCTCTATGGTCAGTTAATATTTGACAAAGAGGGCAGCACTATAAAATGGAGTAAATATAGCCTCTTCAACAAATTGTGTTGGAAGAACTGGATAACTACATACAAAAAAATGAAACTTAATCACCAACTTTCACCATACACAAAAATAAATTCAAGGTGTATAAAAGACTTAAATATAAATCATGACACCATAAAAGTTCTTCAGGAGAACATAGGCAGGAATCTCAGATATTCCATTGATATAATATTTTCACTGACATGTCCCCTAGAGCAAGGGGCATAAAGGAAAGAATAAACAAATGGAATCTTATCAAAATAAAAAGCTTCTGCACATCTAAAGAAAATATCATTAAAATGAAAAGAGAACCAACCATAACGGAAAACATACTTACCAATGGTACCTCAGACAAGGGTTTGATCTCCAAAATATGTAAAGAACTCACATGACTCCACTCTAGGAAAACAAAAAACCCAATTAAAAGATTGGCAAAAGACTTGAACAAACATTTCTCGAAGGAGAACATACAAAGTATCCTGAGACATATGAAAAGATGCTCAACATTGCTAGCCATCAGAGAGATGCAAATTAAAACCACAATGAGATACCACCTCACACTGGTCAGAATGACCATCATAAACAAAGTAACAAACATGTGTTGGAGAGGATGTGGAGAAAAGGGAACACTAGTTCACTGTTGGTGGGAATGCAGACTGATGCAGCCCCTATGGAAAACAGTATGGAATTTCCTCAGAAAACTGAAAATGGAACTGCCTTTTGACCTGCCAATTCCATTGCTAAGATTATATCCTATGAACCTTGAAGCACCAGTCCAAAAGAACCTATGCACCCCAGTATTCATAGCAGCACAATTTACAATAGCCAAGTGGCCAAAGCAATCTAAGTGCCCATCACTAAATAAATGGATCAAAAAACCATGGTACATTTACACAATGGAATTTTATGCAGCAGAAAGAAAGAAGGAGCTCCTACCCTTTGTGACAGCATGGATAGAATGGAGAGCATTATGCTAAGTGAAATAAGACAGATGGTGAGGGACAAATACCATATGATTTCACCTTTAAGTGTAATCTAATCAACAAAGCAAACATGCAAGCAAAATACAACCAGAGACATGGAAATTAAGAACAAACTGAGAGTAACCAGAGGGCAGATGTGAGGGGATAATGGGGGGAAAGGGTGAAGGGTTTTCAGGAACAACTATAAAAGACACATGGACAAAAAACAAGGTGGGTGAAATCAGGCGAGGGAGGTGGGGAAAAGAAGAGGGAGAGTCATTAGGAACATGTATAAAAGACCCATGTACAAAGCCACGGGGGGGGGTAGGTTTGAGAGTAGGTAGGGCAGGGGAGAGTGGTGTGGGGGAAATGTAGAGAAGTGTACTTGAACAACAATAAAAAATGAAGTAGATAATAAAATAATTATTGATTCAATAAATATTTAATGACTGTGTACTCTGTTCCAGACTTCTGTGGTATGTGCTAAAATTACAACAGTGAGCACAACAGAAAAAAATCTCTACCTTCATTGGAGTTACATTAGAGTATAAGAGACTGAATTCTCAAAAGTAAACAAATACATAGTATTATTTATGCTAATTAAATTATAGCATGATAATTGCTATTGAAAATGGAACTAGGTAAGAGGAGACCATGGGAAAATATCCAGGGGCAGAACTCTCCAAGCAGAGGAAGGAGCAAGTACCAAGGTCCTCAAAAAGATAATACAATGGCAAGTTCAAGGGAAAGAATGAAGTCAGTGTATCAGTGGTAGAATGAGAGAGAATAAGAGAGGTAGGTAGGAGAAGGCTCGTAAAAGGTTCTGCAGGTCATGATAAGGAGTTCTATTTTACCTTGAGTGTACTGAGGGTTTTAAGAAGTAAGTAACATGGCTTAGTTTACATTTTTAAAAGGATTACTCTGGCTGCTGTGTTGAGAATAGACTCCAAAGGGGCTGGAACAGAAGCAGGGAGATTTGTTAGGATGCTATAAATACATATGTATATATCTGTGTCTCGTCTTTTGCAGGCAAAATAATGTTTCTCCCTTATGAAAAAATAAAACCTATAATATACTTTCTTATCACTCATCATTTTTTCCAAAGTAGAACAATAAAACAATCATTCAAAGTAAGTAGTAAAATCTTACATCAAATTTGGCTATGTAAGCAATTTATTCATTCATTCAACAAATATTTATTGAGTGTCTACTAGAGGCCATGCACTTTGTTAGTCCCCAGGGATACAAACTTGAGCAAAACAGGAATATTTTCTCTCCTGAATTTTTTGATATGTGGAAGGTGGATATCTATGAAATAATTATATACATACATAATCACAAAGCAGGTGAGTGGTATGAAGGGAAAATAGGTTGCTATTCAAAGTTTATTTCTTATATGAATGTATTCACAATGAGCATGTGGTTATCTGCATTTCCATTTAAAAATAGAACACATGAAAAGGGTAAACTCAGGAAAGACCTTAAACTAATATTTTAATAATTAGATATCCTCTCTCAAGTATTAATTATAACTGTACTCCCAATACAAAGCAAAGAATGAAGTGTAACTGACTATATTAAAATGAGACTGACCTCAAAATGGAAATATAACAATGCAATAGAGAGCATGCTCAGTACATAGCACAGAGATGGAGTGTTCTGCAAGGGAAGACTGATCAAATAAGGACTCCACCCTAAAGAATTTATAGAGTTGTGTTCTCCTGTCTTACAAAGAGGCCTCTCCTAAATGTCCTTACCATTTCATGTATGGGTAAAACATCCTTTTCTACGGTCCAATGGCACCTACTCTTCACTCTATGACTATCTGATTCTATACTTTATGGCCAATGCTTTCTGATTTGCCTTTCTTCTCTGACTAGACAATGAATTCCATAAGACCAGTGACATTCGCCAAGATGTTTACTGATATATCCCCACATTTCAAGTAGAAATGACAGGGTGGGCATTCAATAAATGATGAATCAATCAAGGTAAAAATAATAAAAGTACCATCAGTGTCTTAGATAAGTTGATACAGTCATTTATTGCAAGCAGGGGGTACTTCAGAGATGAATTAGATAAAGGTTGGTAGAAGATTATTTTTTTTGCTGGTCTGTGAAGATCAGACAAGTTTGGATGTGGGCATGAGGGAAGACATGCCAAGTGAAGTGAATAGTATGAACAAAGGTAAGGAAATAAAAAAATGCCAGACATGGACATTTTTAAATGCTTGTTAAACTAAATGGAACATACTGTGACTAGACAAAGAGAATATGAGAAGCAATGGTGGGAGGTAAAGTTGGAAACGGAGGTTAAGGGCTGAAGTATGAAGGGCCTTGATTGTCAGACTCACGGGTTTGATCATCTGACATTTAGTCTAATTCACTATGACACACAGAATTTGAAATCAGAGGATATAGATTCTAGTCTTAGTTCTGCTATTTGTCATCTATGTAACTTAAGAAAAACTATTGAACCCTGATGGGCTGAGCCCATGAATCATTGATACAATACACAAAAATAAGAAATACACCAAGAAAGGCTAAGATGATGAGTGCATTTTAATATCTGCCAAATTTGAGTGCCCCATATAATGTCCAAGTGGACATGCCTAATGAACAGCTATCTGAGAGATTTAAAAGTAGAAAGTCCATATAAATTTTTTAAATATTTGTTCTAGTTCTATGAAATCCATCATTGGCATTTTGATATGAATTGCATTGAGCCTATTGATTACTTTGTGTAGTATGGACATTTTAATGATGTTTCTTTTTCCTACCCAAGAACATGATATGTGCTTCCCTTATTTGTATCTTCTTCTATTTCTTTATTCGCTGTCTTATAATTTTCCAAGTACAGTTCTTTTACATCCTTGGTTAGGTTTATTCTTAGCTATTTTATTCTTTTTACAGAAATTTTGAATGAGATTCCTTTCTTAATTTCCTTTTCTGTTAGTTTATTATCAATATATAAAAATGCAATGGAGGAAGTTTGGCAATATGGCAGAGGGGGGAATGGAAGTCACACTAACATCTTCCCAGGACCAATCTGGAATTACAACTAAATTGTGGAGAAATCACTCAGAACAAACAACTGAACAATAGTAAGAGAGAAGCCTTATAACCTCAGAAAGACAGAAGAATCAGCTTCAGCACAACCAAACTGGCAAGGAGTGTGGTGGAGACTTGAGAAGGCTGGCTGGGCACCCATAGGTGGCAGCACCAGAGGGATAATTAAGCAGCCGATTCGATCCCCCTGGGGAAAGTGGGGTTTAAATACTAAGCTTGGTTACCCAGCCTAGAACACCAGAGCCCAAAAAGTACACAGATAACATCCAGTGGCAAAAAGTGACAGGGTGGCGTGACAGGGTGGCTCTCTGCCAGAGATGGACAGGTGGAGATGCAAAGGGCCTTTAAAGGGCCAAAGCATAAAATCTCCATTTTCAGGCACTCACCCAGGGCTCTGGAAAAAGTGAGGGCAGAGTAGGCTGGAGACACCTAAGGAGAGACCGGGGATGAAAGCTTTAGGGAGACAACACAGAGTATAAGCTGGGAGTCCAGTGCTGAGTCATCTGCCACTCTGCTGCAGCCATCATTCTCAGGCAGACCACTGCTTTCTGAGCTGCAGCAACCTGAAGGGAAAAAAGAGCCCCAACCCCAAGAAGTATTCTGTCCCACCCTATGGGGCTTAAGCCAAATGGGTGAGTGCAGAGTGACTAGATTAACAACTGAAGGAGACAGCCACAAATAGTAGATCCCTGGAAACTTGAACTGGCTGGCTAAGATCAGAAGGATTTGATATCTGACCACCAGAGTCGGATACAGAAAGAAAAACTGGTAAATATTAGAGGTGACAGATGAAATCCACTGTGGTCGTCTCCATGATTGTGGTATTTTCTTTCCTCCCTAGCTTTTTGACATTCATTTATTGTCCATCGAGACCATGTATATTCTGCCTTCTTCATTCCCTTTTTTATTCATGATGTAAATTTTACTATCTTTGCATTGCTCTGACACCCAACTTTTATTAGTGGTCCTACCTCTACCCTCTCAAAATCATTTTTCTTTCAGTAGGTCATCTTATATTCACTCTCCTTTTTATACTAGTCTTAATCTCTTTACACTCATTAATATTGCCTCATTTGCTGTTGATAGTGGGATTGCAGGGAGGGGGGTGTTTTTGTGGGTGTGTGTTTGTTTCCTGGGCTTCGTGGTTTTTGTTCTGGCATCACCTGAGGAACAGCACACAAGACATGATGAGTGGAGTTATCCCCAGTCTTCAGCTGGCTGGAAGGACCCACCAAAAAACAACCCAACAATAAAAACCCAATTACATCCAGAAAGCCAACATGAACAGCCTAAAGGGCATTCCATGATAATCAAGTTCAGAACATCAAGGAGACTGCACCACTGAATCTAACAGGTCTCCTACCATAGAAGGTCACACCAGAAAGTCAGGGAGTCAAAATATCAATTTAAGAAATAGAAACAAACAAGAAGACTCTCACAAAAAATGGGAACACAAAGAAACAGCCCCCAATTGAAGGGAAAGGAGGAATTCTCAGAAAGAGTGCTAAATGAAACAGAGGCAAGTAAATTATCAGATACCGAGTTCCAAACAATGGTTATAAGGAAACTCAGTGAGCTCAGTGATAATTACCAAAAACTCTAAGGAAGCTATGAGGAACTTACTGCAAACCAAATCAGCATGAAAAAGGAAACAGAAATTATCAACAAGAGCCAAGAGGAAATGAAGACCACAATTTCTAAATTAAAGAAAACAGTAGAAGGAATCAAACGCAGGCTAGATGAAGCAGATAATTGAATCAGTGAGATTGAGGACAAGGTAGAAAAAAAAATCCCAGAAAGAGCAAGAAAGAAAAAAAACCTCAAAAAGAACAAAGAAGGTTTAAGGGAAATGCAGGACAACATGGAACATAGTAACATCCGTGTAGGGATACCGGAAAGAGAAGAGAGGAGCAAGAGATAGAAAACGTAGTTGGAAAAGCAATGATGAAAAACTTCCCTAATTTGATAAAGAAAAAGTCACATAAATCCATGAAGCACAGAGGGTTCTAATCAAGAAGAACCTAAATAGACCCACTACAAAGCACATCATAATTAAAATGGCAAACTCAAAGACAAAGAGAGAATCTTAAAGGCAGCAAGGGAGAAATAGGAAATACATACAAGGGAGCCCCAATAAGGCTAGCAGATGACTTCTCAAAGGAAACACTACAAGCCAAAAGGGAATGTCAAGAAATATTCCAATTAATGAAAAGCAAAGGCCCTGGCTAGTGTAGCTTAGTGGATTGAGTATGGACCTGTGAACCAAAGGATCATGGTTCGATTCCCAGTCAGGGCACATGCCTGGGTTGCAAGCCAGTTCCCAGCAGAGAGCACACAAGACTCAACCATACATTCATATTTCTCTCCCTCTCTCCTTCCCTTCCCCTCTAAAGATAAATAAATAAAATGTTTTTTAAAGAAAACCTACTATTTCTAAAAAAAAAGAAAAGAAAAGACTTGCAACCAAGAGTCCTCTACCCAGCAAGACTCTCATTTAAAATGGAAGGTGAAATAAGGAGCTTTCCAAATGAAAGAAGGCTAAAAGAATAAGCCTCCACCAAATCTTCTTTGCAAGATATGCTAAAGAGACTGCTATAAGAAGACAAAGAAAAAAATGAGACAGAGAGGACACGAATACAAAGGTGCTCTGGCCAGCAGAGCGGTCAACGGGGACTCGGCCACCTGTCTGAAGCAAATGGGTGAGGGGGACAAGAGACGCAAAGAATGGCAGCAAGACAATAAGTTCTGATCAAGCTGCAAAATTTTATTTTCGGGCAAAGACTTATAAAGTGGGGGAAGGGGAAGCCTATCGCTACTTGATTGGTGAGGGGTACACAAAGGAGCGCTTCTTGATAGGTTACTGCGCGCATGCTGGGGTACGTGTCTTATACTCTGATTGGTAGCCTGTGTTCGTACTCTGCACGTGCTCTTGGCAGGGGCTGGGCTAGCTGTAATTGGCAACAACGGGAAGATCAACCACTGTGTCTTATAGTTTCTGAGGAGTGTAAACCCCCGAGCTGATTGCATCAGCCGAAAGGCCAGATTCTGCCCAGCCCAGGTTCCCGACACAAAAGGGATAAAATGGCAGTAAATAACTACCTATCAAAAATAGCCTTAAATGTAAATGGATTAAATGCTCCCATCAAAAGACATGGAGTAACAATAGAATAGGTCAGAAAATATGACCTGTCCATATGCTGCCTACAAGGGACCCATGTCAGAACAAAAGAGCTCCACAGACTGAAAGTGAATGGTTGGAAAATAATATTCCAAGCAAACAAACAGGGAAAAAAGCCAAGGTAGAAAAACTTATATCAGACAAAACAAACTTCAAAAGAAGGCCATAAAAAGAAACACAGAGAGACAGTTCATATTCCTCAAGGGAAGAATCCATCAAGAAGACATAAATATTGGAAACATAACTGAACTGAACAATGGAGCACCCAAATATATAAGAAAAATCTAGGAGGACTTCAAGGAGGATATAGACAGCAACACAATTATACTAGGGAATTTTAATACACCAATGTCAACAATGAACAGATCTTCCAAACAAAATAACAGCAAGGATATTGTGGCAATGTACAACATCTTAGATGAAATGAACTTAATGGATATATATAGAATCTTTCATCCCAAAGAAGAAAAATACACATTTTTTCCAAATGCACATGGGATATTTTCAAAGATAGACCACATGATAGGATGCAAAACAAGCCTCAACAAATTCAAGAAAATTGAATCAATCAACCATTTTCTGGCAGAAAAGCCTTGAAACTAGAAGCCAACCTCAAGGGAAAAACTCAAAATTTCAAACTCATAAGACTGAATATCATGCTAGTAAACAATGGATGGGTTAATCATGAAATCAAGAAATAAATAAAAAGGTATCTGGAAACAAATGAAAATGAAATCATAAGAGTCCAAAACTTATGGGACACAGCTAAGACAATTCTGAGAGGGAAGTTCATAGCAATATAGGATTACCTAAGAAACATAGAAACATTTCAAGTAAACAACCTAATGCTACATCTACAAGAACTGGGGAAACAACAATGAACAAAGCCCCGGAAGAGCAGAAAGAAGGAAATAATAAAGATCAGAGCAGAATTGAATGGCATAGTCACTAACAGAATAACTCAAATGATCAATAAATCCAGGAGCTACTTCAGTCAAGATGGCGGCATAAGTAGATACACTTTGTCTACTTGCACAAACAAAAAAAGTACAACAACAAATTTAAAAACAAAAACAACCAGAAAATTGAACTGTATGGAAGTCCGACAACAAAGGAGTCAAAGAAGGAATATTCATCCAGACTGGTAGGAAGGGCGGAGACAGGCAGCCAGGATGGTGAGGATGCCTGAAAAGGTGGGAGCTGGAAGACAGGGTGGAAGTGGCAGCAGCTGGCAGTCCCATATTTGCATGCAGATAAACCAGGATGATAAACATGCAGTTCTGGTTGGATTTTTGTTTTTTTTTAATTTGTTGTTGTCCTTCTTTTGATTTTGTGAAGAGGCACAGTGTATCTACCTATGCCACCATCTTGGCAGGAAATCTCCCCCTTTCTTGTTTTTGATCTTAAGGGAAAGGCTTGTAGTTTTTACCTGTTGAGTATGATGCTGGCAGTTGGTTTGTAATATATGGCATTTATTGTATTTAGTTACATTCCCTCTAATCCCACTGTGCTGAGATTTATTATCATAAATGGGTACTGGATTTTATCAAATATTTCAAAAATTTATATGGAACCACAGAAGGCCTCACAACAATGAACCTGAGAAAGAGGAACAAAGTTGGAAGAATCATGCTATCTAACATCAAACTATACTATAAGGCCATAGCAATCAGAACAGCCTGGTACTGGCAGAAAAACAGACACAAAGATCAATGGAACAGCATAGGGATCCCAGAAATTAAACTCACACCTTCATACTCAATTGATATTCGACAGAGGATGCAAACACAGAAAATGAGCTAAAGATATGTTATTCAATAAGTGGTATTGGGAAAATTGTATAGATACATGCAGAAAAATGAAGCTAGACCAACTTCTTATAACACAAGAATAAATTCAAAATAGATCAAAGACTTATATGTTAGACCCTAAACCATAAAATTCCTAAACAAAAATAAAGGTAGCAAAATCTCGCACATCATTCATAGCAATGTTTTATATGATATATCTCCCCATGCAAGGAAAACAAGAAAAAATAAATGGGACTACATCAAACTAAAACGTGTTTGCACAGCAAAGAAAATCATTAATAACAAAAAAGAAAAGAAAACCCACAAAATGTGAGAACATTCACCAATACATCTGATAAGGGGATAATATACAAAATTTATAAAGAATTACAAAACTCAACCCTCCAAAAGTCAAATAAACCAATTTAAAATATGGGCAAAGGACCTGAATAGATGCTTCTCCAAGGAAGACATGCAGATGGCTATTAGACATATGAAAGACTCTCAACATCTCTAATCATCAGAGAGATGCAAATTAAAATGAAAATGAGATAATCATCTCACAATTGTCAAAATGGCTATCACCAATAAATCAACAAACAACAAGTGCTGGTGTGGAAATGGAGAAAAGGGGACCCTTTTGCAATGTTGATGGGGATGCAGACTGGTGCAGCCACTGTGGAAAGCAGTATGGAGATACCTCAAAAAATTAAAAATGGATCTGTTGTTTGACCCACCAATCCCACTTCTTGGAATTTATCTGAAAAAAACTGAAAACACTAATTTGAAAAGACATGAGCACCTCTATGTTCATTGCAGCATTATTTACAATCACCAAGATATGTAAGCAGCCCAAGTGTCCATCAGCAGATGAGTCGATAAGACACCTATGGGACATTTACAAAATGGAATACTACTTGGCTATAGAAAAAAAATTAGCCTTTATGACAATATGGATAGACCTGGAGAACATTATGATAAAAGAAATAAGCCAGTCAGAGAAAGACAAATACTACATGATTTTACTCATTTGTGGAATCTAATGAACAAACTGAACTAACAAGGAAAATGGGGACATACTCATAGATGGATAACAGGATGACAGCTAGTGAAGGGAGGAGATGGGGTACAGGGATTGAGTGAAAAAGAAAAAGGACTCAAGGATATGGACAATAGTGTCATGATTACTAGAGGTAGGAGGTTATAAGGGGGCTCAGCGGTAACAGAACAACAGAATAAAAGATTAAATAAAAAGGAACATTAACAAAAAATCAAAGAAGTAGAAGGAAGTTAGAAACTGATTTAGTACTCATAAATACAGAACTGACACTTGAATTCATGATTTTTTAAAAATATGTTTTCTTTTCTTTTTTATTGTTTTATTATAGTTATCTCAATTTTTGTTAATTGTTCTCCCCTTCTTTGCCTACACCCTGGCTCCCACAGTCAATCCCCACCTTGTTGTCCATGTCCATGTGTCATTTATACCATTTCTCTCATGACTTTTAAGTGAAGAGAAATAGTAATCAAAGTCAATATGTGGGAAGGAATTTTGTTCAAAAATGTTTTTGATCAATTTAAAGTCAGTTCAAGAAATGTATCTGATGAGCAAAAAATCCTCAGGCAGTCATTTCACTACTAGCCTTCTGCTGCTGCTGTATACTCTTATAGCCATGGATATAAGATCAGCTCCCCAAACTAATTCCAAACATACAAAACCTTTTTTAGCCAGTCAAACTCTGTGCCTCTTATCACAGAAGTCAAATATCAAACATCTCTAATCAGAGAAGTCACCAGATTATATAAACAATTCTCATTGTTCATGATTGTTATCTGAAGCTCACCCATGCTTTTTGAATTACACTATAAATTATTTGAATCTCAAAAAATTGCTGAAATATACATTTACAAAAAGTAACAGTGTTCTCTCCATAACTCTGTTTGTATTTGGGATTTCATCTTATCAG
Source organism: Carollia perspicillata (assembly GCA_004027735.1). Classification (NCBI taxonomy): domain Eukaryota; kingdom Metazoa; phylum Chordata; class Mammalia; order Chiroptera; family Phyllostomidae; genus Carollia; species Carollia perspicillata. The sequence goes on from PVKM010020759.1 coordinate 12,443, forward strand.
AAGTAGCTGAATAAAGTTGGGCCTCTCAGACTTCCGTCCCTCATACTGTGCTCTAAACTCATGGGAAGATCATGGCATATAAGTTTAAAGTGTTACCTTGAAGCCCTCTAGTCCATCTTTCTGCCTCTGAGGGTGTGCAGGTAGGTGCTAAATAATATCTTGTACACTGTCAGCCTGTTCTCTATTTCAGTGTCTTTGGTTATATTTTGCTTGTTTGATTATTTTGTTGTTTAGGTTCCTGTTAAAGGTGAGATCATGTGGTATTTCTCTTTCACCATTGGGCTAGGTGGGTGGGCTGGGATGGGAATAAAAGACAGAAAACTGTACTTGAACAACAATTTTTAAAAAAACTAAAAAAAAGAAACCAAACCAAATATTAAAAATGAGAAATAAAACTTTTAGAAATAATAATAATGATAATGATGACGATGATGATGATGATGATGATGATGATGATGATGATGATGATATATTTTTAAAAATTTTATTTTAGTTTTTGTTCAAGTTTAGTTCAATTTTTATTTTAGTTTTGTCCAAGAATGCAGCCTGAGAGAGGTAACCCACTTGCCGGCTTCCTCTGCAAAGGGGAAAGGGTTTCTTTAACTGCACATAAAGCACTTTGAGAGATCCAGTTTTACATGGAGTTCTCAGTATCAGCTTCCATACTGTACATGGTTGTTAAAACACAAACTTTGGTTACCTGTACATAAACTTTTTAAAACCCAGGAACACCACAATGTTATTTCATGGGTAGAATTCTAGTTAGCAATTTCATTTTCATGTTTGGCACCTGAAAATGTCTTTTGTCTTGAAAACTTGACTATGCCTTGAAAACTACATTTTTTTCTGTTCACCAGAATGTAAACTCCACAAGGTCAGAAAGTTGCGTATAGTTCATTTGTATAGTGCCTAGAATACTGCCTGGCAAATAGAAAATGTGTTCGATAATATTTGATGAGTGAACAATTTAATTTTATTCAGTATTTCAGGTCTTTTGTACCTGGGAATGGGGTGAGAGTTCCCAGATTATGTAATGATATTGTTCAAAATGCAAGTCAAATCCATGCCATTTCCACTATACTATGCTATCATTTATGTTCATAGCCACAGTGAAATTTTTAATGTGTTTGTAAAGTCAGCATATGACAACTATAGTTTAGTGAGGGGAGCACAAAATATCCTGAGAGAAATAATCTCTGCAGTCTTATCTTAACCACAATTATTTTTTTATTGTTCTTCAAGTACAGTTGTCTCCTTTTTCTCCCCAACACTTTCCACTGCCTCACCAACCCCCACCTCCCACCCTCAATCCTACACACCCTTGGCTTTGTCTATGGGTCCTTTATACATGTTCCTTGAAGACTCTTCCCCCTTTTTCCCCATTATCCCCCTACTCCCTCCTGTCTAGTTACTGTCAGTTTGCTCTTTATTTCAATGTTGGTGATATATTGCTTGCTTGTTTTTCAGGTGGTGAAAGACAAATGCCATATGATATCACCTATAAGTGGAACATTATCTTAACAACAATTCTATTGACAAATCAGATTCTCCAATAGCATAGGTACAGAGTAACCATATTATTTCTATAGATAAATTCTAATTCAGTACCAGATGAGAACTCAGAGCTTGCCAGAAGCTTCCTTAAAAAGTTTTATAGGCAGCCCTGGCTGCTATAGCTCAGTGGATCAAGTGCCAGCCTGTGAACCAAGGGGTCACTTGTTTGGTTCCCAGCCAGGGCACATGTCTGGGTTTCCAGAAGCAACCACAAATTAATGTTTCTCTCTCTCTCTTTCTCCTTACCTTCCCTTCTCTCTAAAATATAAATAAATAAAAAATCTATTTTAAAAAAGTTCTACAGGTATTAACTTTCTCTCATCAACAAATCTGCATGTATTACCCATGAGTTATAACAGATTAATTTATTGTAAACTTACCATGTATCAAGTACTCCTGCAAATGCTTTACATTTGTTAACTTATTTACAGATATAGGAACTGAGGCATAAAGAGATTAAGCACCTTGCCAAAGCCTACAGAGATAATGGTGGGGCCTGAGTTTCTTCAGGCAGATTGACTCCAAAGCACATAAACCTAACAATTATGCTATGCTGCCCCATACTTATTTGCATTATTTAGTCTCATATTCAATCTAATTCTAACAGGAATTTTAAAGATCAAATGGTAAAATATAATTATAGGGCCAAATTCCTTTATTCTTTCTTCATAAAACCAGAAGTTACAGTCTGTAGCATCAGCTGCCATTGGCATTTCCGCAATAGGGTTTGTTAGAGTAATTGAGGAGGTGTGAGCAGTGGCTAAAACACACTTTTTTTTTTGCTTTTCAGCCTGAGGGATCACTCAAATTTATACTGAGAACATCACAAGGAAAAGAGGAAACATTTCATAATAACTCTGAAAAATTGAGAGGGAGAATGTAGTGTGAATATATATATAATATTTATCACTCACTCAAAAAATAAAATCTGTTTTTTAATAAAATACTTATTAAGGTTCTTCAGTCAGGAAAATTGTTTGGCCTAGTATATATCAAAGAATGTATTAAACTGGGTTGAACTAACAGCTGTAAAGGAAGATTTAGAGAACAGTTATTTTTAAGTTGGAAAATCACTTAATATCCAGGCAATGTACCAACCTTGCTGAGTTTACTAAACCCAGTAAATGGAACTGTTTAAAGACATTAAATATGATGCATGAATAATGCAAATTGATTCAAGCTTATTATTTTTTCTCATTGTTTCCCTAATAACCCAACTTTCGGCTGCAGATTCATACTGCTATATAAGGCTGCATTTCAACAGTTGATTCTATAGTAATTACAGATATTATGGTTTCAACACACTGAAGAAACATCTCACTGAGAGACAGGCTCCATGAAACACAGTTATAAGATCCTATACATAAACACTGGTCACACTTTTATAAATTATATGTGGTATGGAAGAAGTGCACAAGTAGTGAAATAAGACAGAGATATTGATTTTAGATAAACAGAAAATGCTAATAACAACCAACACTTGCTATGTTCCAAGGACTGGATTTACTACATAAATTGTATTATATGTATTTTTTGTAGCTAATATACACAAACCCCCTGGGATGTAGCTATTATTATTAATCCCATTTTTTCTGTTAGGAAACTAAAACACAAAATGATAAAGTGCCTTTCCCAAGGTCATAGGATTTAATAAGTATTAGAGCTGGTACTCGAAACCAGTCTGGCTCCAGAGTATACTCTTAGCTACTTTCCTATACTACTTCTTATAGCAAAAAATATAAATATTAAGACATCCTTCAACAAAGTTTTACTGAATGTCTTCTATGTGCTTCACACTGTTATAACCACTGACAGTGTAAGAGAAGCATGGGATTGAAGAGAACACATAGTAAAGATTTCTTGATAGCTTGGAGATCAGAAGGTCCCAAGGTAATCTCAACACAAGCTTCTAAAAGATCATGGAAAAAATGGAAAATGGCATTCATTGTATCATAATATTAGCCTTTATTGGACTCTGCTTCCACAAAAATATCTTATCTTAAAGTCTGTAAAAATGACATGCAATGACTACAGCAAAAGGAAAAAAAGAAGAATCTCCAGGCAAGTTCTAAAATTCTTAAGATTCCCATGGAAGTTCTCATGCTTAAGGAGTATTTCAGACCATTTATTTTTATTTTAATCAACTTTGTCTCACTTTAAATTATTCAATCCATAAGTATCTTTGAGTATCTCACACAGTATCAGACATTATGAAGGGTACAATTGTCTTAGCAACTAAGAACCTACAACCTAGTAAATTGACAGAGAATTCCTGTGAAACAATTACTAGGAAAAACATTCTATGAGTAATCTCACATTTATGCAGTATAAATATTTAAGGGAGTCATATAAGAGAGAGAAACTGAGTTGAATTGTTTAGAGATGGCTTCATGGAGACTAGGAACTTAGTGAGGCCTTGAGGGATGGAGGACTTGAAGTTATGGGAGAGGAAAGAAGCAAGAGTACTCCTAGTCTAGAGAAGCAGTTGACACAGCCTTTATGGGGCAGTAGTGTGATATAGGAACCTGAACAGAAATCAGAGCCATTTCATATTATATCCCAAAATCAACAAATGCAATCTGAGAAGTAAATGCGTTAATTAAAGGCATAAATCAAGCTGAAAAGCCCAGAAGCTAGACCATAGGAGAAAGCAAGTATTGAGAATCAGAGAGTGCCAACAGCTACAAGGACTCCAGCTATTTATTTCTTGGCTGGACTGAACTAGGTTTGAATTTTACTTTTCCACATATTCTCTATGTCAGCTTTATCAAGTTATCTAACTCTTCTGAGTCCATTTCCTCATACCTACAATGTGGTATGTTATTGAGGAATTAATTGAGACTATACATATGTAAGAGTTTTTATATTATGAAGTTCTATTTATATGAGAGTCACTTTATATTAGCTGTTGATACATGCAGACAGGAGAAAATCTTGGAGGAATTTGTAGTCAGAAAATTTGACAGCGATTCTCAGTGTAAGATATGAACAGTTGTCTACAGAAGTGAATCAGAATCTCTGGAGGCTTGTTTGTTCATTTGATCCTCCTTTTGTTTGTTTTAAAATACAGCTCCTTTAGATTCTGATAAATTTTCCTTCATATATATCCACATAATATTAACTCTAAACAGGGAACCACTCTACTGATGAGCTAATAAGAGTTATGTTATATCCTCACTGTGTTCAGACAGTAAAAAGGTTGAAGTTCCATTGATATAGGAATTTATTTTAGTATGTTGACTGTGAGGTGATGAATGGTAGCAGTAGCAATAAAATGAAAGGAACAAATTTGAATGTTATTATGAAAGCCGATGAAATTAGATAGGAAACATTTTTGCATACTAACTGCATGATATATTACTATTCAGGAAAATGAGCTAGTAAGAAGCAGAGACAGAATTTGAACCTAGTTCTAACTGGCTCCGAAGAAAGAGAGAGCTCTATTCTTGTACCATATGCGAAGAAAAAAATGAGAAGGGAAAATGGCTATAAAGTTCCTTAAATTGAAAGATTGAATAAACTAGAAATCAACAAGCTGAGAAGGTAAACTTATCTAGAAGAGAACACGGTATGAGTTCTAAACTATATGACATCAGATTGTAGTAATCAAAAATCAGTTTAATCTTTTTCTGCAGGGGGTTGTAGTTATTTATTTATTGCTAAAGTGTTGTTGGTATACAATATTAGTTTCAGGTTACAACAACATAGTGATTTGACATTTACATATCTTATGATGTGCTCACCATACTGAAACAGTTTACTCTTAAACTTCTAAAAATATTCTCATCAATTCTCCCCTAAGTCAGACACCTCCTGATTCATCTATGATGCACGGACCACACTGGCCCTTTTTGTCCCCATCAGTAGTGCCTAGTAGAGCAGTGAACTCTGTGCTAACTAAGGCATGCCCTTTTTAAATGAAGGTGTACTGTTGGAGGACAACCAGAGAGGGCAAATATGCCATCGTGAATCCGTGAGAATTCACATTATAAGCAGCCAGCAGGATTACCAATATAAAGTTGGTGAACTAAATGCAAAAATGACTGAATACTTAGTTTATAATCCATATGATTTTTACAGTGCATTCTTTTATTTGGCTTAAGGAAGTTGAGGCAAGTTTGGATAAAGATATAAAAGTCATTTTGTTGTTATTTTACTTTGATTTTTCATTGATGATTATTTTTATTTTGTTTTGTTTTGATTTTGTTGTTGCTGTTGTTTTATTTTCTGCCCAAGTTTATAGAGCTGTGAAAGAGAATTAGACAGAATTAAGATTCAAATTATTCATAAAAGGAGGAAGATGGCAGAGTAGTGAATGCAAGTCACACTAACCTTCTCTCAGGAGCAGTCTGGAATTACAACTAAATTGTGGAGAAATCACCTGGAACAAATAACTGGGCAATAGCTGCTGGGATTATACCCTAAGAATCCTGAAACACAAATTCAAAAGAAGCTATGCACCCTATTGTTCATAGCAACACAATTTACAATAGCCAAATGCTGGAAGTAACTTAGGTGTGCAAGAGTAAATGAGTCAATCAAAAAATTGTGGTACATTTACACAATGGAATACTACACAGCAGAAAGAAAGAAGGAGCTATTACCCTTAGAGACAACATGGATGGAACTGGAGAGCATTATGCTAAGTAAAGTAAGCCAGGAGATGGAAGACAAATACCATATGATCTCACCTATAAGTGGAGCCTAATCAACAAAACAAACAAGCAAGCAAAATATAACCAGAGACATTGAAATTAAGAACACATTGACAGTAACAAGAGGGTAGGGAGAGAGAGACAATGGGAAAAGTTGGAAAGGGTCATCAAGGAACATGTATAAAGGACCCATTGACAAAGCAAAAGGGAGAAAGATTGAGGGTGGGACAGGGGAAAGTGGTGGTGGAAAAATGGAGACAACTGTACTTAAACAACAATAAAAATGTTTAAAAAAATAAAAAATACAAAATAAAATAAACTAATTAAAAATAAACAAATTATTCAACAGAATACAAGTATCCCAAATCAACACAGTCAAATTAAATATGATTCTTTTGCATATTCAAAAATCAAGTGAACAAAGTCAAACTGAGAGAAGACTTTTCAGAAATTCACAAACATGTAACAATAACATAAATAAATACACAAATACATAAATACATAAATAGAAATTCACAAACAAAACAGACTGGAAGGCTGACCACAAAGTCAATATAAGGCCAAATTGTGACATAACTGGTAAAATGCCCAAAGAAGTCTTAGGTTTATTTACTGAAAAATATTTCTTGTTTACCTACCATGTATCAGGTACTATATCCTGGAATCAGGCAATAAGGGAGTAGAGTACATCATCAGAAAAAAATTTTTAAAATAATGATAACACTGATTTTAGCAGTTATTTTTTATTGTTAACATGAGCTGGTAATTCTCAACATGTCAAAGAAATAATTTTTCTCTCTGCCCAGAAGGATCACTCCTACCAATTAATATTCCTTCCACCTCCAACCATGCGTACTTCTGGAATCGAGATTTGCGTGACTCTAAGATTCATGCTTTTTTCATTACAGTACTGTTTTTCAAACTTTTTTGACCATAGGTCTCAGTAAAAATGTATTTTATATATGGCCAAGTACAAGCACACATGCATGACACACATATGACAGATACATAGATATCCACACACACAGAGGCTATGATCACATAACTTACACAGAATTTCGTAAAATAATGCTACCATTACTGTGAACAATGCATTCTAACAGTTTCCACTCTATTCTGCTTAAGTCTAAAAAAAGGAAAAGGAAAAGAAAAAAAAAGAGGTGGGTCTTTTCCTACTAAATTTATTTCACAACCCCGTAATGGGCTATGACCCAAAGTTTGAAAAAATAGTGCATTTTCACTTTCAGATAAAGGTAGATGGAGTGCAGGATGGCAGGGAGTTGTTTGCCTGGAAGTAAGCATTAGTTATAGGAATTCTCAAATTAGAGAACCTACAGGACTACATCTGCACATTCTGCCCATGATTGTGTGTGTGTGTGCATGTGTGTGTGTAATGCTCCAAATAGATTTTATTCACCTAACCAAAAACCTTGAACAAAAAGATGGCATTTTTGTTTTGTTCGATTTGATTTGTTGGTTTTTTGGGTTTTGTTCTTTTTTTTTTCAGCATACCTACAGTATTCAACTTACATTATGACATCATTCTGGACTGCAGTGATATAGTTAGCTTTCGAGGGAGAAGAAAAATTCTTAATTTGCTTTTCTTTGAGCAAAATATATATATTTGAAATTTATTCAGGGCAGGAGTCAGGCAATGGGGAAAGAATTTATACTTATAATCCTCAGATAGAATATGAATTAATGTTTCTTCAGGCTTTAGGATACTCTTCTTATGAATAAAAGCTTTTAATATCGTATAGGAAGTTGTAACCATTTTTTTTCTTTATTACTTTTTTTGTTATGTTGTTTTGAATATTTGGTTTTATACTGGCAGTGCGGGTGATCAACAAAGCAGCCTGACTATGTAATAACATTTTCCTTGGTAGATTTTATTAAGCAAGGTCTTTTCCAGTATGGGCAGCTGAAGAAACCAGATCACTCTTATTACACATTTGGTTCAATCATGTAATAATTTCCCTTGACCATCTTAAGGTTTCATAGACCACTTTATGCACTACATATGTCTATGATCCTTTATTTATTAGAGCTAAAAATGCAGCCCAATATAAGTGTGTTTTTATGAAGCTATAGAATTGATTGGTTAATTCAGCCAGAAGTATCTGTCAAATAATCTGAAATGAATCAAATTTAAAAATGGACTAAATTTATGCAAGGTTGGATGAAACTTGGACACATATTGGCAAGCAATTGTGACTGTCTTGCTAGATTCAGTCAGTCATGTCAACCAAAGTTTGCCCTTGCTCCTAGGTGAAGTTTTGTTATGTCCCTTAACTAGCTTATACAGTTCTTTAATTCAAAGCACTTCCTTGACTAGTTTTGACTGTCTTGACCAGCTTAGGAAGGTTTTAGGAAAAGTTAATAAGAATTAAGATGAATAGTGGTTTGATTAAAATGACTAGCTAGCTTGAATTTCTTGGTTGATGCACTAAAACCAGTCAGCTATTTGACCAAATTAGTAGTTGTCTTAAAAAAAACTCATATAGCCCTGGCTGGTATACCTCAGTGGATTGAGCATGGGCCTGTGAAGCAAAGGGTTGCTGGTTCAATTCCCAGTCAGGGCACATGCCTGGGTTGCAGGCCAGGTCCCCAGTAGGGGACATATGAGAGGCAACCAACCACACATTGATGTTTCTCTTCCACTCTTTCTCTTTCCTGTCCCCTCTCTCTAAAAATAAATAAATAAATAATATATTTTTAAAAAAATTCATAGACACAGACAACAGTATGATGATTACCAGAGGGAGGGGCATTTGGAGAGGTAAGCAGATGACAGTATGTATAGCAGGGAGAAATAATGATGGAAAGAGACTCGATTTTGGGTGGTGAACACACAATACAATATTGATGATATATTATAGAATTGCACATTTGAAACCTATATAATTTTATTAACCAATTTCACCATGAAAATTCAATATTTTTTTATAAAAATGTGAACCCTGGACTTAAGTGTTACTCTTTTTAAGACTGTCTCTATTTTGCTTGTTAGTTCAGTTTGTTCATTAGATTCCACATAAGAGTGGAATCATGTGGTATTTTTCTTTCCATGACTGGCTTATTTTATTTCACATGATGTTCTCAAGTCCATCCAAACTGTTGCAAAGGGTAAAACTTTCTTTTTTATGGCTAAGTAATATTTCATTGTGTAAATATCCCACAGTTGTTTTATCCACTCATCTACTTATGGACACTTGGGCTGCTTCCATATCTTGGTGATTGTAAATAATGTTGCAATAAACAGAGGTGCTCATGTTCTTTTGAACTTTGGGTTTTGGGTTTCTTCAGATAAATTCCCAGAAGTGGGATCTCTGAGTCAAAAAGCAGATCCACTTTTAGTTTTTTTTGAGGTATCACCATATGGCTTTTCACAATGGTTGCACGAACAGTGCAAAGGAGTTACCTCACCAGCACTTATTGTTTGTTAATTGATTGATAATAGCCATTCTGACAAGTGTGAGGTGATGTCTCATTGTGGTTTTAATTTGCATTTCTCTGATGATTAGTGACATTGAACATCTATTTAGATGACAATTGGCCATCTGTACATCCTCTTTGAAGAAATGCATATTCATGTCCTTTACCCATTTTTTAATTGGATTGTTTCTTTTTTGTGTTGAGTTTTGTAAGTTATTTATAAATTTGGGACATTAACCCCTTACCAGATATATTGGGGAATACGTTCTCCCATTCCATGGGTTGTGTTTTTATTTTATTGATTGTTTCCCTTGTTGTGCAAGACTTTTAGTTTGATGTAGTCCCATTTGTTTTTTGTTTTTTGTTTGTTTGTTTGTTTTGCCTGAGGCGATATATCCAATAAAATATTGCTACAAGTAATGTCTGAGATTTTTCTGCCTATATTTTCTTCTATGATTTTTATGGTTTTGGGTCTAACACTTTAGTCTTTGATCCATTTTGAATTTATTTTTGTGTGTGGTGTAAGAAGGTGGCCTAGTTTCATTCTTCTGCATGTATCTGTACAATTTTCCCAACACCATTTATTTCATAATCTGTCTTTAGTGCATTGTATGTGCTTGCTTCCTCTGTCAAATACAATTGAGTATAATGGCGTTGGCTTATTTCTGGGCTCTCTATTCTGTCTCTGTGATTTACTACTCTGTGTGAAAATACCATGCTGATTAGATCACTATGGACTTACAGTATAGTTTGATATTAGGTATCATGATACCTCTAACATGTTCTTCTTTCTCAGGACCAATGTTGCTATGTGCAGCCTTCTGTGATTCCATATAAATTTTTGAAATATTTGTTCTAGTCCTTTGAAATATGTCATTGGCATCTTTTTTAAATTTTATTTTAATTGTTAAAGTACAGGTTTCTGTCTTTTACTCCCATCCCAGTCCACCCCCCCAGTGCTCCCCACCTCCCTCCTATTTCCACCCCCTCTTAGTTTTTGTCCATGTGTCCTTTATACTTGTTCCTGTGACACCTTCCCCTTTTTCCCTGATTTTCC
>PVKM010020760.1:0-23127 GCA_004027735.1 Carollia perspicillata
AAGGCCTGTGTTCGGTTCCTCCTCTATGCCTAACAGCACAGTGCCTCACATGTGGCAGGCCCTAAAAAGCTGAATTTACTTAGAAGCAGTGCAGGTCACTGACTGGACATAGCAAGTGGTGAAGGGCCCGTTCCTAAAGGCAGGCCTTCTGATTTCTGTGGGCGCGAGTTTGGGAGTATCATTTTTGACCCCCAAGAGAACAGAATGCTTGAGTTGGCTAACCCGAACTCTCTTCTTCGTTTTTTTTTTTTGGGGGGGGGTATGTTACTTATTTTCTCATAGTTTTAGTTTTCTCATTTCTTAAAGGAGAATTTAAATAACCCTCCTACAAGGTAAATGTGGGGAGATAATAAAGGTACGATGATGTGTTAGATGCTTGATGGCGAGTTAGAAGGTGCTATGCCAATGACAAGTCCTTTTGTGTCCTAACCTTTGTGGAAGGCATGGAAGCCTGTCACTGAGACACCCTGCTGCTGTCCCTTCTTTTGTCGTTGAGGATAGACACCCAGAGCCGTAAAGAATACTTGTTCCTCAGGTACCTTTCATGACAGTGTGGTGGTATTTCCAGAAAGCTGTAATTGTTCTTTAAGATGAAGGAAGGGGCAAAAAGCCCTTCCCTTATTAAAGAAGTTGGATTAATATAGTTAGGAATAGCCTACAATTTGCTTGATGATGCAAAGAAGGTATCATGATAGATTTTGGAGTTTCGCCAACAGTATACTTGTCCTCAAGATCTGGAACACGGAGGGAACACAATTGTCCCAGTGGTTGGTTCCTGACGAATTTATCCTGTGTCAGAACAACGACTGTGCATGTTGGTGTTCGGCAGACTGCTTGGAGCAGCCCTGTCTGATGGAGAGTATGAGTCGCATGTACAATTTTAAATATTCTAGTAGCTTCATTTGAAAACAGTTGTAGAAACAAGCAAAAATAATGTAATGTTTTATTTAACTCAGTGTGTTCTGAATATTATTTCTACATCAGTTAATTTAAAAAACATTCATGGTGTATTTATTTCTGTTTTGGTATTAAGTCATTGAAATTAAGTGTGTGTTTTATACTGACAGCACATCTCAGTTCAGGACTAGCCGTATTTCAAGTGCTCAGTCGCCACATATAGTTGGTGGCTGTTGTATTGGACAGGCAGTTTTAAAGTAGGTGCTTCTAATATCACTTTCACTGTTCATACATGGGGCACATTGAATATTTAGGCAATTATTATTCGTATCTTATATAATCAAGCCACTCGGTGATTATTAGTAATATTTTCATTATGAAGAAATGCCTTTTACTAAGTATCATAAGCATGGATTATGGAGACCTGGAAAAAAATTATTGGTCTCCTTTTTTCCTCTATAAAATGGTATTAATACTGATTTTGAAAAAAGAAAAACAAAGAGGTTCCATTGTTCGAAGGCTCTCTGTCAGACAGCTTACACTGTTAACACTGTGGGTCCTCACCACAGCTCTCTGTCAGTATTATTACCTGCATTTTGCCCAGGAGGAACGTGAGCCTCGGGGAGGTCAGGTAAATCGTCTGAGGTCCTTCCCTCTGGAGAGGAGTGGCAGTGCCAGGATCTAATTCGGGAGGGGCCTGCTCCTGAGCGGAACCAGTTGCCCGTACTTGGCCCATCTCCCTGCTGTCTCTGTGCTCGGGGCCGTGGTGGTGAAGATCAGGCTAACGCTTTGTAATTACGTACACTGCAGAAATAATGTCATAATGAAAAGGACGATTTGAGCAGCATGACTGATGACAGCTGGGTAAGCATGTCATGCTTCTCCTGCCTCGGCGACGGCAGAGCTCACCACATATCCCACTGTCAGAACAACCTGTAGTTTTTGCACACGGCGCTGCCTGTCCTGCAGATCAAACTACCTGCTCACCGCCCGCACCTGTAAAAGGCTTAGTGAGGCTTAGGATGCAAAGTTCAAAGTCCTCTACTTGGTCATTTGGAAATGGGTCTGTGCTTCAATCAAAGAAAAATAATGCCATACGCTCTCGATATAGGGCTAGAGCAAGAGTTTCTTTTTTATTTTTGATTTTTTTCTAAATTTTGTTGTAAATACCTTTTAGGTTTACATTGCTCCTCTTTATTTGAACTTACCTCTTAATTTTTTCCCATTCTTAATTTATTTCGTGCAGGCCTTTCCAAACACTCTCCCTGTATTTTTACCCATTGTCACTTTTTCTTCTTTTTTTTCTCTTTGTGTCTGGAGAGAGTTGGAGGACCAAATGGACAAATATCTTTTTTTGGCATATATTTCTACTCATCCTTTTATTGTTTTCTTCCCCAAGGATTTACTCTTTGCAGAGGCTTTCAGAACCTATACATTAATTTTATTTTTCCCCACACTTGGCCTCAGTTGTACTGGTTTTCATTTCTTTTGCCATTGTCACTAGTAATTGAATCTATTTTTCTTGTCTTCCCTTTCTTTTGTAAAAGTAGCATTTCATTGTAGAAATTCAGCGTGGTTTAGATCAGTGAAATTCTAGTGAGGAGGTTTATTTTTCTAGGGATTAAATAGAACCTGTTTATGATACTCTTCGATGTACATATGGGCTTTTAGAACAAACCTTTACACTCTTCTGGTTAATATTGTTTTATTTTATAAATTACCTCAAAGTCCTTGTGTTTTTCCTTCTAAAAACACAGGCGATGCATATGAGGGATGAGTGTTTGCTCTTCGGCTGTAGGGAGTTACGGTTGTCATGTCAGGTAACAGTTGCTTCCTTCGGGCACTGAACTGAAATGTTCAGGAAGGATTTCCATCATTGATACTTTCCAAGTATGAGGTCCTACATGGAGTAGACCCGTGTGCTTTAATATTTTATTTCATATCAAATTCATCAAACTGTTAATGCTATTTTTAAGAATTAACAGGGCCTTACGTTTTTTCAGTTGACCATACACTTGAGGAGGATTTATGGTTCCTGAGTAATGGAGGCCTGATAGTGTATGGAGCAACTGGACTCATTTAAGGGTCTTATCTGTAACTCCCAGATGTGTGACACTCAGGTGTTGACATTAGGAACTGCACATGGATTTTCAGCGTCGAAACTTATGTACACACAGGTATTAGCGGTAAAGTAGCTTATGGCACCATTGACTACATGGCCCTGTGTGCGCATATATTTAAATCATTAAAAATAGAAACCCACCTGCTTCCTCGAAGACTGTATACCAGTATGGAAGAGCTAAAAGGTCTAAACGGGGGCTGTTCGCTGCTGGTAAGGACTCTCAGGAATTGGTCCCGTAAGTTGTCATTCTGCTTGCTCAGGGAGATTTTACGGCACCTGCAATTGCCGAGGGCAGGGGCCACAGCAGACTTGGTCTACTTGTATCCCTGGTGCCGCAGGGATACCTGGCGCACAGTAGGAGTTCAGGGAATAAAAATTGGATAAGTGGATGACCCCAGAGATAATTTGGAGGACATATAATTTTTATTATTCATTATGTGTCTTTCCTACATTTGGGAATAAACTGAACATAAGCATTTGATATGCTTCTCAGTACTGGTCACAATTAAAAGTAATTTTTGTAAGGCACCATGTGGCCAGGATTAATTCAATTCTTTGTCTAAAATAGTCTGCTCTATCCTTATTTCCAGTTTCCCATAAATCTACACCATAGGTAGCATAGTTGCTATAAACAGTCATGCTGCTTTGTTGTTCTTAGCAATGAACGCCGAGTCAAGGGCTGTCCCAGGAATGAAATGGTGTGACTTGTTAGACTGTTGTGCAGGCTTAATAATAATTACCATGGTCTTTAGTGATAACAATTCTTAATGAGTATTATTATTGCTAATAATGATTGTATTTAATAATTATACCCAATATTTATCATCTTTAATAATAATAATTAGCACATGGGAACCAGTCGTACCATTGTATTATCTTCAGAACAAAAACCTAAATCTGTGACCTGGTAGTTTGCGGAGTGTCTGCTCCCACCCTCTTCTTTCCAGATCAGAGTGAGTCAGGAGGCTTCTAGGGTCCAGGCAGCAGGGAGGGGCTTCTAGAAAAACTCCTGTGCATTCTTTAAGTCATTTTACACAGTGGTGTTATATTCATTGTGAAGTGCCTTCACAGTGACCAGAACCCTCCATCTCCCCCATATCTCTGCCTGCCTGTCCATCCTTCATAAGTGATTTTTTGATTTTTCTTGCACCAAGAGAAGACCCAGAGCAGATTGTTATTCCATAACCCACTAATTTGTGTGGCATGCATATGACAGAGTCCATGTTTGTTACATGTATGTTGGTAAAACTTTGATCTTCTTATGCCTTGGCTATGTTTAGATTTAAATGTCTGTATGACTTTTTAAAAAAAATAAAAAACAGTTTATAAAAATCTTTGGCAAATTAAACATTTTTTAGCTTTTCACACTTTGATACAAAGCAGAGAAATATTTCAGTGACAACAGATTTCAACAGATTTTCAACTAGACTAATTTGCTTTATTCTTTAGGGTAGTTTACTTCTTTTCTCTGGAAACACAAGAAGAGATAATCCTTTCTAGTGGTAATGGGTGTTAATGTATAAACTAATAATTTTTAAAAAGACAAAGCTTTGTATTTTGATGTATATTTTGACATAAGTTAAACATCAGTTAGGACTTTCATGAACAGGGTATTTCCAGGCTAATTGATAATCTATTTATCAGGATTTAGAAAAATAACAGATACAGGAGAGACTTTTTTTAAATACCTGTTGACTTTTTTGTACAGATTCACATAATAGCATAGGCCCTGAAGTCAAATGGGCCACCCTACTAGGTAGTTTACAACATTTCCAGACAAAAGCAGAGTCCTGATTAAGAGTTAGTGATAAAACCCTAGCGTGAATGAAGGGTGTGAGTGTCTAGAAGATCACCTTGACCTCCCTGTGTGCCACCTCTGAACTCGAGGTCTCTCTCAGTCAGGACGCCTCTGATGGGTGCACTTTACTTTTTAATGACTAGGATATGAAGGCTTTTGCCATGGCCGGGGGCAGTTCTGTTGCAGTCTGGTAGTAATAATGGAGGGAGTTGGATGATGGGAAGAACAGTGTACTCGCTGTCCAAGTCGACATGAATATGTTTAAGGGGATCTACATAAAAGTGGAGAAACTTTAAGGCACATTTTCGGTCCCTGGTGCCATTGATTGTGATTCTGTGGAACAGCTTAACTTCAAAGGGAGTGTATGTATGTGTGGGGACAGAAAATGAAGAGAATGGCTTTTGGCTTTTTGTTAAAAAAATAATAATAATGGGGGGAAAAAAACCCACAGCTTTCCCATTAGGCCCATCTGACTAAGAGGCTTGTTTAATCTAAACCACTGTCGATCACAGATGAGTGACTTTTGTAACTGTCTCTTCCCTTCCCATCACGGTGACTGAGATTTGCTTTGTAATGTTTGTGTTTTGCTCTTGAATCTTGTCCCTCCAGGTTTGATGATACCCGTCTTTTGTGTGGTGGAGCAGTTGGATGGCTCTCTCGAATATGACAACAGAGAAGAACACGCTGAGTTTGTCCTGGTTCGGAAAGACGTGCTTTTCAGCCAGCTGGTGGAGACTGCGCTCCTGGCCCTGGGCTACTCCCACAGCTCTGCGGCTCAGGCACAAGGTACCAGTGCCTCTCTCCTCTCCTCCTCATGCCTTTGTCTGTCGTGATGTGGGGAAGAATGTGTTCCCCGAAATAATTCTCCAAACAGGGGTTGGAGGAAAATGGTCCAATTTAGCATCTTTTCCAAACAGTGAACAGCAGGCAGAATGTTTTTTGCGGAGTCATGTTTTCTGGTTGCTGTAGGAAGTATTTGACCAGCACCTCTAGAGCGACCAAAATTATATTTTATTTCATAGTGGTCACCACAGGGCTTTTTGTTTGTTTGTTTGTTTGTTTTGCATTGATAGCTCTGTTATTTTCTCCTAAGTTCCCATAGTGGTATTTTTGACCTGGTGCTGAGATGTTTGACTCCTAACTTATCAAACTTTAATACATGATTTATAAGCATTCAGTTTTTAAAATGTATTTACTGCAACATTTGCACTTTACAATCAGCTTTTCATTAAATAGGAAAAAAATGGATGCATCTTACTGTACTTTTGTATCTTTGAAAACTGCTCTGTAGCCTATTCATTTAAAAAAAAAACATCTAGGTATCTTCATGATTAATTCCTCTTACGTATTTAATAAAATATTAAAATCGCATCATTATTTCAGCGTTTGTTGTACCGCACTGGGGAGCCCATTGTGAGCGTGTGTCGCTGCATTCTGAAGCGTAGCCCATTGTTCTTTATGCCAAAGAATTGACAAAGCAAATAACAACAAAAATGCCCCCAAACCTTGAAAAATGGAAATTTTTTTTCATCCAGTGGAATGATTATTCTTGTTTTTCAGCTGAATTGGTTGAATTGTATAGTTTATGATAATAATGTATGAGGAGAGAAACATGTGACTTCCAGGTTTTGTTTTATATATTAATTTCCTATGTATGTTCCTATAAATTACCACCCTAACATTTGCGATCTTTGCTACTTTTTAAATGATCTCTTCTTTATGTAAGTCCTAAGAACTGTTAGTCAGAGAGTCTATTTATTTAGATAAGGAAACTCTGAGAGATTAAGGCATTTATGCAAAGTTACAAATATAGTGACCAAAGACATAGGATTTAAATAATCAAGCTCTTGACTCTGGTTCTGTAAGCAGATCATTACTTGAAAAGAAAATGCTGTGATTAAGTATTTAAATTATATCTTAGTTCTACAAAGATAGCAACCCATCAGAAACCCGGGGGTCCAGAATGTTTTCCCAGGCCAGGTAGTGCCCCAAAGATTACTGTGGCTACAAGTATATTCTGGAGCGCTTGGCCTATCCGGTGCCGCAGTACGGCTGAGTTGTAGAGTCTGCTGCTTTGAAAGCAGTGTAATAAAGGATGATTCATTTTCTTTCTCTGAGGACTTTCCTTCTTGTGAGAGGGATTTAAGATCTGATCTTGAGCAAATTGCATACTGGCACCATTGCTTTTATTTCATGCTATCTGCCTAAATGAAATAAAAGAACACCCCCTTTCCCTCATAAACTTTTCATGCCATTTTAGGGATATTTTTCTCTGAATGTAAAGGTCATTGTATCCCACTGCTTGCATCCTGGTGTGCCAGCTTCCTGTTTGACAGGGCTATCCATCTCAGTTAGCACGGCTGCTCAACGCGCCGTGAGCTCACATGTGGAGCACAGAGCACTAAGTGGCCAAGATTTGATTCTTGGCACAGGCTCAGGGAAGGGGCGCTCAGGAAATTTGCACTAGGGAGCCACACTGTACCATTCAGTGATATGAACCGAGAGTTCTGCACACCCAGGTGAGATGCACTAGCAAGAAATATCATCTATAGTGGAGGATTAAACAGCGGAAAAGTCAAAAGCAAGTATTTGCTTTCCCAAAGGTTTTGAAAACCATGGTTAAAAAATACTATTACACTTTGAAGCAAGTTGGATCAACATTCTGAAGGAACTCTAGATTACAGATATACTTTATTGTGTAGGTAAGCAAAGGTTTTCTCACTAGGTCCTGTACTGTCATCTCACAGAGGGAAACAAAAGTCACAGTTTGTTTATTTTGTTTTAAAGTAGGCTACCAATCTCTGATTTGGGTAAATAGAGAAACTTAAAACTGTTTACTTTAAAATGAAAATATTAGATCTTTCTTGTCGTTTAGATCATCAACTGTGTACAGTTTGCTGCATGTTATAGAACAAACAGAATGCGTGATAAGGCAGGTGCTGGTCCGTCTGCTGGACGAACAGCAGAGTAGGGGACAGCGAGAAAAGGCAGTAGAACAAAATACGGACCACATGGGCAAGGCCTGAGGTTTCATGTCTCTAGTTTTCTGTTCTGTTTTGTGTTGGTTTTGTTCGTTGGCGTTTAGGTAATTTTCTGAAGGTGGGGAAGTCATTGGTGAGTCCATTTGCAGTGTAGATACTGAGTATACCTGAGCCTCTCATTCCTGTGCTGGAAAAGTTGGGCAAAGCCAAGCTGCAAGGATAGCAGATTATTTGAGCCTGTTTTAAAAATTGAGGCTCTTGAAACATGATTTTTCATTTTGACCAGAAAAGAGTTTCAAATAATTGAACCGGAATAGTATTCAGATTGTGTTTAAAAAAGAAGATATGTTTGCAGTGTCATTATTTTGGAGTGATACTCCTTGGACTTCTTGGACCCATGTTCTTGTGAGTGTGGGAGAGTCAGTTTCTTTTCTGAGAGGGCATTCTTTCCAGGTGAGCTGAAGAGATTAATAAAGGATATTTGCTTCTAAAGGATGATAGAAGTTCCACTACAGTGGAATTCATGGATTTCCAACTCCTACCCCTACCCTCTTTTTTAATAGTAACCTTCTTTATTTCAAACCAGATATTGGGACCCAAGAGAGATAAAAGCATGAGGTACTATAATAAACCCTGGGCACCATGCTTCTAACTTACCCAAACCCTGCATTTCCCAACATACATACCATTAACTCTGTGATTCTCAAGGATATAAGATGCAGAATTCATCTGATGTGCTGTTTGGCATATGCAAAAAGCTGAAAGATGGCAAGCTCTTTGCTTTTTCCAGAATAGGTAGGCTCAGGTCTAATGAGCAGCAATTACATTTTACATGATACAGTAGACTGTGAGTCCATGTCGCTGAATCAGAAGTCTTCTAGTCTCTTAAAAGAGGCATGCAGAAACTCCCTTCCCAACTTAAAGTCATCACTTCTTTTATTCTTCTTACTTCTCTTTTCCTTCTTTCAGTTCTGCTCAATAAGGCTTTTGGTAACAGCCATGGCTCTCTCTGCATTGTTCAGAGAGTTTTTTAGCCTACCAATTGAAGTACCTATTAGTACTTCCCAGTGTGGATGGAAAATGCATTTAATATAATGTTGTGTGAGTCAAGCAGAGTGCCCTATGCAGTCTTAGTCATATAAAATTTCACATGTATGCATAGAAAAAAAGACAGGAAATATGTCAACAGGGTTTGGGGAGATTAAGTGGGATTTTCTCCTCTTTCTAATCAGTAAACAACATATAAGTATGAAATTCTACTTCTGTGAATTATTCTCTTTAAAAGCAGGAAGTTATTTCTACCTTATTCCCCAAGTTTGGTGATCAGTTTACTTTCTCCCTAATCTGTAAATGTGAAAGCTTACACATGGTACAGAGGCATTTCTGTTGCTTTTTCAGTTTAAGATTTTAAAAAAAGAGTCAAGAGATCATTAATAAGCCCCATTGATGTAAAATCAAGGGATTTCTTAGATTCTTATTAGTAGTGCTAGGTAACATTAATTAAGCAATTACTGTCTGTCAGGCACTATTCTAAAGATTTGCAATTACTAAGTCACTTAATTCTCCCAACAGCTCTTTGAAGTAAATTGTGTCTCCCATTCCACAGATGAGGAAACTGAGGCAAATGCAGAGGGGAAGTAGCTTACCCAGTGGTATAGGGCTAGTGGGTGGAAGAGCTGAGCCCAGTGATGGACTTCCAGAGCCAGGGTCCTTAGCCACAGGGCTGTCCTGTGGCAGACCTGGCCACAGGGAGCTTACAGCTGGGGAAGAGTAGATTCTTATTTAATGCTCTGTGCTTCACTTTTTGACAGAAGCCCTGAAAGGCAGGATTTTTGTGTATGTGCTGCTGAAGTAAGCACAAGTTAGGATTTTTTAGGTGGGGTGCCTTTGAAATAAATAATAATTATATTTATTTGGTAATGATAAATTATACATAGAGTTACTTTTTCAAGGTTAAGTGAGACAGACCTCATTAAAAACAAATAAGTAAACAAACAAAACAAACCTAATAGTTATTATCTGTTGAAGGTTGAGTAATTCAAATATACAATTATACAATTCTTGCTTACAAGGCCAGAATGATTACTGATATGAAAATAAAGCATATTGCTTAGTAATTCTGATCTTCAACATAATTAATTCAGCAGTATTAAGTGTCTACCATGTGCCAGTCACTATTCTAGGTTCTGTGGATAAAAAACTGAAAAAAAAACCTTGCGTTCATGAAGCTTACATTTAGTAGTTCAGTTACATGTCAAGAGTTTAGTGTATAGATTATTAGTTGATTTTTGTCCCTTTATGCTCAAAATATCTAATACTTAGATTGAAAGAAGAGAAATACACATAAAATTTGTTTATAATTTTGGTGCTAATTTATAATTAAATGTTCATTTTATTCCTGAAAAAATACTTTGGAATTCCTTGCTCTCTTGTTAGTTTTTAAAGGCAGGTGGCAAGATAGGAATGATGGAAGAAAAGTTCTAGAAAACTCTTGCCCTGGTTGGTGTGGCCCAGTGGATTGAGTGTCGGTGTGCAACCCTAAAGGTCCCTGTTGGATTCCCAGTCAGGGCACATGCCTGGGTTGCAGGCCAGGTCCCCAGTTGAAGGCATGCAAGAGAGGCAAGCACACAACCATGTTTCTCTCCCTCTTTTTCTCCCTTCCTTCCTCTGTATCTAAAAATAAGTAAATAAAATCTTTAGAAGTTCTAGAAAACTCTTGCTTTTTCCCTCATTAAAGGAAAGCTGTTTACTTGCCACTTCTGTCCTTTGTTGTCTCCATTTAAAAATAGACCTTTTGTTGTCTTGGATTTTTATTGGTGAAACTCTTCAGCTCTTAGAAAACCATTTCTTTAAATTATTCCTTAGTAATTGTGATCTTGAAAATAATTAATTCAGCAGTATTAAATGCCTATGATGAGCCAGCCACTCTTCTAGGATCTGGTGATAAAGAACTGAAGAAAAAACCTTGCTTTCATGTAGGCATTCAGTACGTGTTGGGAGAATGAGTAAATGAACTTGGTATTATTTATTACCCTGAAGAAATAGTTTATGCCTTCCTAGAAAGTGCCAGTTTACTTTCTTTAATAATTAGATTTGGACTTGTGAGCAGGAGCTATTTTGTTTCCTTATAACGGAGTGGTACACAGCACAATGTGCAGCTTACAAGAATTCACTCAATGTTTGTTGATTGAATGAAAAGTTTGCTAAACCTTATCTTCACGTGAAGGATTTTTTTCTTGGCATCATTGGGAGGTTGGCCCCCATTCATGAATTAACTGTTTTTATCAGAACGGAAACGGAATTTGACTCCTCATTGATCAGCTATTACCATTTCCAGATCATTCCATGTCATCATTCTGTACTCGATGTGTTGGCTGTGCTTACAGTGTCTGAACACTCCAATAAGAACTTTTGGAATCATAAAAGGTAGTTATTCGGAAGGTACTCCTGGGACTGCTTGGACCCAAATTCTTCTGGTCAGAACTTAGAGATATTTTGTCAGTGTTTATCTCAATCTTATCTGTTTGAATGCATTGTATGTAGGGAGAATAATTTCTAGTTCATAGAAACAAGGATAAGAATAAATAAATAGAATTAAGATTTAAAACCAGAGTAGTAAGGATATTTATATAAAAAGGAATGGCTTAATTTTTTATAATTTATTTTTAATTTTATATATTATAAACTTATTATTATAAACTCCAGTGGATTAGCTTTTTACATTCTATTGGGAAGAACTTTACATAGAAACTACTTTTTAAAAAAAAATTATTTATTTATTTTTAGAGAGAGGGAAAGGGAGGAAGAGAGGGAGAGAAATGTCAATGTGCGGTTGCCTCTCACATGCCCCCAACTGGGGACCTGGCCCGCAACCCAGGCATTTGCTCTGACTGGGTATTGAACTGGGGACACTTTGGTCCTCAGGCCAGCAGTCAACCCCCTGAGTCACACCAGCCCAGGGCAGAAACTACTTTTAAAATAAGTTTCATCATTAAAAATGAGTAGACTTTCATTTTAAATTGTTTAGCACTTGAAATGGTCTGTTCTTAAATTAAATCTCTAAAATGTTTTATTATGGAAACAAGCAACATATACAAAGTAGAGAGACTAGTGTATTACATGCTCAGGAACTCATCACTTAAAATTAACAAGTCGTGGTCAATCTTGTTTCATCGCTGCCTGCACCCATTTCTCACTTCTCCCCCACTGCCTTATTTTAAAGCTCATTCTAGACCTCATATTTTATCTACAAATATTTTACTAAGTCTCTCTTAAAGATAAAGCTTATTTTAAAAACATAACCACAATACTAGTATGATTTTTTTAAAAAGGGTAATTCCTTAAAATCATGAAATATCTAGTCAAGACTCAAATTTTCCTATTGTTTTATAACTTTTTTTAGCATTTGCTTATTCAAATCAGGAGCCATACAGATTTATGTATTGTACTTGGTTGATGCACCAAGTCTTTGAATATATGTGTTTCCCATGTTCTTAAATTAAAAAAAAATTTAAACGTGTTTGCTGCAAAATTAATGCAAAACTATTTTTTGTTTTGCTAAACTTAATGTCAGTTCTAACCCTATAAGTACTACAAATACTATGGTTTCAAATAAGCAATTAGTAAGCTCAATCATAACCTTGGAAACGAATTTAAAAAATCACACTTTTTCTTGAGGGAGGACGGTGAAAAGACATACGTTGTCTGGAGCCAAGTTTTTCGTGCTCTGAAAGTTTGACATTCTCCCTGTTGAAAGTGTTTAAAATGATCCCTTGCCTTGTCTTGCTTCTTTGGTTTCTTTCCTTGGCTCTTTCTCTTTTTTTTTTTTTTTCTACTTTTCCTTCTTTAATTAAACGCTCATGTTTGGGATGCTCTTGGCAGTTTTTTCTTTATAAGGGCAATGTTGAAAAAAGGCTCATATTTAGAAATTTTAGGCCTTGGAGCAAACTTTTAACAAACAAGCTGCTATTACAAAAAATTCCGTGGCTCTCAAAAAAGAGCTAAAAAAGCTACCCAAAATTGCTGTTAACTATATTTCAACCCTCATTAGAGCCGGACGGGCCAAAGCGTGAAAGGCTGGCTGGGCCAACACAAATCTCTAACAAGCCCCCTATACTTTTTCCTCCTTAGCTTCATAAAGTTAAATTGTCATATATGTGTGTGAACACACATATTTGTGCATTCGCACGCGGCAAAACCTGAAACACTACTTCTGCCAAACGAAAAATAATGCTTATCTTACTTCCTTGTCTATTATATGCTTAAGAAAATACCTCATACAAATGTTTACAGTTCTGTATTTCTTATATTTGTTTATGTTGTCATAAATGTGTGTTATTCTGAGCGCATATGTAAACATGTAGTCATGGCTCTCACGAAAGTCAGCTGGTGGAGTTTTTGTCTCTGTGTAGCTTCGTGGATCGTGAAACCTATTTGACGTGGTTTGCTGGGTGTCTAGGAGTTGAGTAGGGAGTGTTTGATAAAAACCTCTGAGGGCAGTGAAAAAAATAACGATTTCACTTTACCTCTGGCCTTGCGATTTCTATCTGCCCATTTAAAAAATCACATAATTAGAAATAATTCATTAAAAAATTCGAGCTCGTTATTTCTTCCACGATGAGAGAAGTGTTTAGTAATGTTCTCAATTAGCTGTTCTGTTTGGGGCAATTGGCCATGGTGGGAATTAGCTTTGGTGTGTTTTTTTAAACTGCTTAAAATCCTTCTTCTCAGAATTTAGGTATTCATGCCAGTGACTTGCAGGAGGCTGATCATTTATGTTCTGTGTTTTGTCATTCATGTAAAATGATTCGGGTTAAACAGATTGACTCACAGTGATATACAACTTTTATTTAATATTTAAAGTATGTCCCATTAAAAATATATAGCTTTGAGGAGTTATGAGTAGATAACCTACAACCTAAAATTGGTGAGACTCTGATAAAATTTATACTGTGATTAATTTTTTATCCCATTCTTTCTAAAGTATAACCGCCTCTCATTACTGTATGGACATGAAATGCAAGGTAGAGTTATATGCTGCAGACCCAGGCTTTTGTGTTTAAGAAGATGTAGTACAGATTCCATTCAAAGAACTCATTTGGTGAAAAGCACATTCATTAACACGCTTATAAATGCTACAATAGAGAGTGCTGTTACCTTTTTGGTAGATTCTTTTTTTTTTAAGATTTAAAAAATTTATCTTTTAGAGAGAGGGGAAGGGAGGGAGAAAGAGAAGGAGAAAGAGAAGGAGAGAAACACTGGTATGTGAAAGATAATGGATCTGTGGCCTCTTTCAGGCCCCCAGCTGGGGACCTGGCTGGCAACCTAGGCATGTGCCCTGACTGGGAATTGAACCGGTGACCTTCCGGTGCACAGTCTGGCACTCAATTCACTGGGCCACACCAGCCAGGACTCTGGTAGATTCTTTGTATTTAAAGCACTCCACTGATGCAACTCTCAGTCTTGGTGCTATGTCATCATACTCCAACTCCTAAATAAAGTCTATTTTGACATTCATGATAGACAGTAAAAAAATTCTTGGCCACAGGACATTTTGCAATATTAAACTTCTTTTTAAAACCTTCCTGCTTACTTAAAAAAATATGGATAAGAGCTCTGTCATCTAGATCTTATAACTTGAGTTACTTTTTTGCAAAATTGTGAAATTTCAGAATTTTTGTTCTTTCACTTTTTGTTTTACTGTACATTTTACATTTATACTTTTTCCAAATATCCTCAGATACAATATTATTATAATTTAAACTCTTTATGGGTTGTCAGTGCCATATTAATTCATTCATCTGTATCATATCAGTAAGTGGAGAGTTTATTATGTATTTGGGTAACTTGGCACATGAAGTGGTACCCTGAAATGTCAGGGATCTCTTCTGTCTGTCTTGTGACACAGGACAAGCTTGATGGTGACTATGGGAGGCAGCAGCGAAAGCATCCAGCTGACCATTTGGTCACCCATGGGCACTTCGTTTTGGTTTCCAAGGTGCCAGATAGATTACATGTGATTGTGATGAGCATCTGAACCAGTGCTTTTGAAATGCATTGTGTGTGTGTGTGCATGTGTGTGTTTGTAGGAAGCTTGGAGAACTATAGCCTTAGTCAAGGCTCTTCAGTACATACCATTTGCTTGCTCAAAAGCAGTAGGTGGCGACATTATTTGTGCACCAATGAGAAAAAAACACAAAGGCTTTTCTCTATCTGTCTGCTCCTTTTTGGTTTGAAGAAATAAATATCTATCACCCAGGACAGAACAGCAATCTGCCCTACTGTTTTACAAGCTTGTTACTCAGGTTGGAAAATTGCTGCAGGCTATATGCAAATACACAGCGCCCAAGGTTCATCACAGCTCCCAGCTCCTGCTAGGCAGAGAAATACATCAGACATATTTTTTCTGTCAATTTTGTAAAACAAAGAGTGAGAAGCTGGAAAGCTCATAGCACAGTCAGGCCCCTGCCCTCAACGATTTGGCTCTACAAGGCCTAATAATCTCGCAGATAAAAGCTGGGCCCTCCGTCCTGGGAGGAGTTCAGAGGGCAGTCTGTTCTAGATCAAAAACTGACCAGTTTTACTAATTTCAAATGATTTTTTTTCTTTTTTGTATTTTTTTTAATCATGCTTCAGAGCCACAGTAATAAAGAACAATTCTAAATGTCGTGTGTTGTTATTATGAACACACTGGTTCTTTGGGGTCCTGGGGAGGATTCTTTAAAAGGGGCCCTGCTGAAGATACATCAACATTTTTTGGAAAGAAAGCACTCTATTTAGCCTTTTGAGCAACAGTGGAAGAAATGTGGTTGAGTTTTATTGTTCCCATTTTATGGAGAGGAAATCGACAAAGAAAATTTCAGAAATTGCATCTTAATTTTCTGACTTCTTCACACATAATCATTTTATTTACTCACTGAATAAGTATTTATTGAATGCCTAGTATGTGTCAGACATTGTTGTTCTTGATGTTGCAGAAACAGTGAAGGATCAAATATATGATGCCACTGCCCTCAGGATACTTACATTCCAGCAGGGGACATAGAAAATAAGCTATACATATATATAATAAAATGTTAGGTAGGGTCTGACATTATATTATGCATATGTTGGTCCTGTTCTCTCCATCTTGTCTAAATTTGGCAAATTTAGGCTTTGATATAGTAGCTGCTTAACGAGAACAAAATTGAAGGTTTTGAACAGGTTTCAAGGATGAAAAATAAATGATGTAGGCACTTAAAAGAGTAAGCCTGATTTTTCTGAAAAATTTACCTATGTGGTTTAACTCATATTTGGAATGGGGCAAATGCAACATGGTCAGAATTAGCTTATATTAAGCCATGGTTTAGATTTTGTAAAAGACACTGAAAAATTTTTATGTAACAGACATGCTATGAACATATTTAACAAAATTAATATTATTAATTAATAATGTTAAGCATTATTAATTTAGTGCTTATTTATTGTATAGAAGGTACTGTTCTAGGTCTTAACATTCAATCCTCATACTAACCCCATGAGGTACTTAATATCGTTGTCCACCTTTTACCAGTGACTCGATCGAGACTCAGAGAGGTAAATAGCTTTTTGATACCAAAAACCGGCTCCAGATAATGTGTATTTACCCAACATCCCATTTAATGGCATTATATTTGTAGTCTTTCAATTTAGGCCTTTCAAACTGGTAGTAAGTGTATTTTTTAGGCATAAACCAAAGATTGACATTTTGGAATTGTTAACATATATATTTTTAAATTGAGTGGGAAGCTTGTTTTGAGTTTTAATAACAAAAATTGAACTTGCTGTTTTGGGATGGTGTTTTATGAGAATGAGAATTTATTTTATTAGATCCCATTGTTGAATATCTGAGCTCCTTATAAACATATAAATTAAAAAAAATCTTTTTCTAATAAAAGACTAATGCTTGTCAGTAATAGAAAACTAAAAAATACAGAAAAAGTGGAAAGTCCACAAAACCCTCCTGTGGACCAACCACTAGATACAACTGCAGGTAAGATTATAAGGCATTCTCCCTTAGAATTCCAGGTGTTTTTTTACATTGTTAAAGTCATATGTGTGCAGTATTTTGGTTTTCCACTTAACATTTTAATGTACGGTTTACATATTATTTAACTCACTTATAATACTAACTAATAGGGGAGCTTTTGGTTTTCAAATCAAATGTGAACCAGTGTTTTCCTGCCTAGAGAGCTGTGGAGTGAGAGCAGTGCATCAGGGGGCGAGGACACACGATGCCCGTCCCGTACGGGGGACTTACTCCAACATTTGTGTGAAAATATGTTTCTTCCATTTGATTCATTGCAGGTGAAAGGCCAGTTGTTATTATTATTTTTTAATTTGGCATCAACTTGCTTTCTTTTTTCTCTGCCTTGTGGTTAAGAGTTAAATTTTTTAATGTGGGAGAAGAGTAAGAAGACATTGTGTCATTCAGGAAACTTTAGTTAATTGATTTCATATTTTGTTTTTATAATAGTTTTGTTCTTACCCACATTTTGGTCTTTCTCCTTTTTGAAACACACACACACAGCATTGTGTGGGTTAGTTTCTGAGTGCTTACTAGTTTCACAATGACAGTCCCGTGTTAAAGATGTCCCCGGAATTAATGACTGATGACAGTTTGTGTTTTAGCCTCTGGTTTTTGCCATGTGCAGTGTGATGGAGATTTTATGAAAGACTCTTGAGGGGAAACGGTTAGGGAACGTTTTTTCTGTTTTGAAATTGACTGAGGACAGCCCAATATTGGGTAGGGAATTTGCCAAAGAAATCTGAAAGCTCCCTGCTTGAAGGAGTAATGGATTGCAATCCCTTTTAGTGGTTTGCTCCTGACCTAGGATCCTCCGGGCATGGAAAGAGAGGAGCGTCTTTCTGTGTCACTTCTGTATTTTAGAGTTCTCATACTGGTCCGACAGCTCAGCAGGTGTGAGGGGGACCTGGTTAGAATTCAGACGTATCTGGGCGCTACCCTGCGCCCTTTCCAGTAGTGTCATTGGCACCGTTCCTGTTGTCTCCCTCTGTGATTCCCGGAGTCGTTCAGCTGGCCTGTCTGAGGCAGGGATCATCCTTTTCCTTTGTGATTATATTGATGGTCCTTGGATTGAGAGAAGTATTTGCTTTCAGTAAATATTTAGGTGGGTTTTATAACAGCCATAGCAAGGATTGGTCAGGATTTATATGTGATTCAGGTTATCTAATAAATATACTGATGTAACCAAAAAATATCAATTTATTATGAAAGAAGGGTTTAAACACTGGTTTAAAACCAGTGTTTTATCAAGTATGCATATCAGAGATATCTCACGTCACACATTAAGTTACAATTTGGTACGATGATTGTTTGTTATTTGTAACTCCCAGTGGATGTTCCTGTAAAATGCACCCATTTGCAGTTTAAACTAAAGCAATTAGGATCCACAATTGCCTGTCTGTCTTACTAAGGGGAGATGGCCTATTGTGACTACTGATATGATTATGAATTTGTTAGTCTCTATGCAGATATTAATTTAACCAGGTAAATTATAAAGAATAGACTCAACTCTGCTGTAAATTAGGGGGATTAGGAACACTCGTACGAATGGCGTAGTGGCCCAGGGGACTGCGGTGTTGCTTAGCCCTTAATAGGAGATCTTGGATGGATTGCCTGGAAGTTTACTAAAATTACCAATTTATTAACCCATTAAGGACCCATCAATAGGAAATTTCCCCCTTATCTCCTCCCATGGGAATTCCTCAGTATTGGTCAGTGAGACAAAGTCTTGTTATGTTCATGTATGTTTAGTCCTAAAAAAAAAAAGAGTGGGGTATTCATCCTTGCCAATTATAATGCTGGTGACCACAGAGCTTTCTTTGTGCCAGGCACTGTTCTAACTGTGTTGCATATGTTAACTGACTTGTTGCTCACAAACTGTGTGTGTGGTATAGGTAAAATTATCTTCATTTTACAGCTGAGGAAACTGAGGCACAGAGAGATTAAGTGAGTTACCCTAGGACACACAGCAAATAAATGATGAAGCCAGGATTCAAATGTTCAAACCCAGTTATTCTGCTTTTCGAAGCAGTGGCTTACCTTACTCTCTATGGCATAGTTAGGTATTATTGTGATAGTGGGTTATTGTTAAGAATATAAATAAAAGCCTCTATAAGACCTTACCTAATATAACTAGACCAGCTCATTAAAATGCCACATTTTTCCAGGTGGAGGTGGGCAAAGAGGAAGGAAATGGGGACATCTGTAACAGTGCCAACAATAAAAATAAAATTAAAAAAACCCTAAATGCTACACATTTACCCTCTTTTCCCTTTATTTATTTATTTTCTTCTCATAGTAGATCGTGGGAAGAGAACTTCAAAGCCATTACGAGTACATTCTACTTACTCTGAAATATTTTGATGCTTCTGGAAAAGTGAGATGATTTAATTTCATATATAATTGCATGAGGAAATATAAATTATGTTTTCTAAAATACCTATGACACTAAACCACAAAATGAACAGATAAAACTGATTTGTTCTCTGACAAATCAAGATATATGGCCATGTTTTCATTACGACCGCATTCGTGGGGATGGAGCCACTGAGCGTGGCACGAGCGAGCCACTCCCAGGCGGCGGGGCTTCCACACGGGCATCCGAGGTGATTTACAGCCCGTGCTGAATTTTTTTTAACATGTCGTGATGCAAGGCCCAGGTTGAACTTCTAAAGTCATGGAATTCAGATACAGCTTTCCAATAGAACTTCTTTAACTGGCACGTATTCTTCACAAATAAGTTGTTTTATCCTGTGGGTAGCGTGGAACATTTTTCAGAGCACTGGGTGGGGGGTAGTGTTTAGAAAATTCTCTCTTAAGTGCATTTAATAGTTTCCTGGAAGGTATGTGTTGACTTCTTCTGGAGGGTAATTTATTCATGGTAAGACTGAACAAGAATTTTTTTTTCTTCCCACTGGACTAAAAACAGTGCTTTGGAGGTCTCTGTGGTGGTGGAAGGCTAAAACTCAAAATTTGGATGTTGTGAGTTTAAGCACTTCTCAAAGGACCTGTGTCCCCAAGCTGCCACAGTCATTTGCTTGTCCTGCATTTTAAAAAGGCTTTGAAAGGTAGAACCAAAATAGCTCTGTTTGGAGTACTGGGGATTCTGGGAAATGTCAGAGCGTTGTCTTCTGTGTGAGAGAGGACTGATAATGGGTTGATTGCCAGTGGCGTAGGTTTTTGCTGGGCACTGATGGATTTTTCACTTAGGTTTGCTGTAATCACTTGCCCGGTGCCCTTTGTGATGATCTATGACAGCTGATTTGTGATGGGTGGGTAGGAACACAAGTAAAGACCATTTTTTTTGTTTTTATTTTTTGGGGTCAAATTGAAAAACAGAACTTTGTAAGGCAGAGATCTTAGTATGTTTTGTCTCAGATTTTAGCCTGATAAATCCAGACACACAGGAGGGGTTATTCTATATGGTGGGGACTTGTGTTTGATGCTTCATGTAATGTCTTCTCCTAAGGTACATTTTCTATTATGTGTATCAAAAAGTTGGTTGAAAATGGCTATCTAATTTAAATGGTAGAATTTATTAAAAAAACAAACTAAACAACAAATGGTATTGTATAACATTGTGAGGATGTAGAAGTAAACTAGGCTAAGATTTGGAAGTAAAAGTCACTGATAAAGTTTCACAGTTGTACATTAGTTTTTTGTTTTTTTTTTAATTAATTTCCAACGTAACAAAATAAGTGGTTCAGAGCATGTTGCTTTGCTAGTTTCTTTTCCCTGAGGCACTGTTGGGAATTGCTCGTGGTGAACAGTTGAGTGTTGAGGCATAACTCGCCTGTCAGACCAGCAGAGACCTAACACGGTGCAATGGGCTGGAGGCTCCAACTCTGTGTCTTCTAGAACCTTCTTCTCGTTGAGGACAGGACACGAGGTATGGTGGTTAGGGGTCGTGGACTCAGAGTCTGACTGCTGGACTTTTCATCTTGGTGCTGTTACTTCCCAGCCCTGTGATGTTCTGCCTCAGTTTTCTCATTATACGATAGGGGTAACAGTAATCCCTTCTTCCCAGGGCTGTTAGAAATAGTCAATGAAACAAGCCAGGTAAAGTGCATTGAAAGGTAAGGGCCAAGTACAGGGTAGTTACTATTATAATTACTATTGTTGTTATGTTATAATGCGGAAGCCAGATTTATGTTAATTTCTTTGGTTTTCCGTAGCTTTCAGTTAAAAAGCTCTTCATTCTGAAATACTGGATGAGAATTACCAGTATTGTTTCCTTAATCTCTGTAATATATTATGGTATAAGAAGAATAGATCCTTTGATATTCATGCATTTTTAACAAAAAAATCCTATTCCATGGCAAACAAAATTTCCTTTTTGTGAACACAACATGGCCTCCTCCCAATGAAACTTTCCTCCAAATTCATCTGGTTGAAATTGCGTATTGTAAAAAATTCAGTGCTTTTATTAATGACAAGTGAAAATTTAAATGTTCACTGATGGCTTTGTAATAAAAAAAGCAGCTAGTTTTTTAGTCAGCTGACAGGTATTTTGCATCTGTTCAATCCTCTCCTTCTACAGAGTTCTAAATATCGAGTTACCTTACTACAAACGCAACTTGACTACAGTGAAGACATGTTATTTAGCACAACTTTTTTCACAGTTGTGTTGAAACACAGGCCAATTTCCCTTCCATTTCCCCTACCAAAGAGTTGCTTATAGCCTTTCCTTCCGACTTGAATCCACTTGTGGAACTGCCTCAAAGCGCATCGGGGACTGTGTGGGGCGGAAGGAATATAAATGTTTTTTTCCCTTGGGGGACACATTGTCAGTCTGTATTAGTATCCTAGAAGATTTGAGTATAACATCACCCTTGACTCATGGCTCTTCTTCTTCTCCTTCCTGGAGCATCTCACAGGAGATATAGCTCAATGGCTGAATCCTGTTACTTTGGTGCACTTTGACCTGGGCTAAATGATCATGGCCCAAAATAAAAAGATGGAAAATAGTGACATTTGTGAGACCAAAGAACTTTATAGATAGGGACATTAGGTCATGTTATGTTACCTTTAGTTACATCATTGCAGAATGCAATTAGCCTGTGAACAGGATAGTGAGAAATGAAATTGTGGTGAACTCCAAAGTAGCAGTTTTAATTTATTCTGATTTATTGACTTCTTTTCCCTCACCCTGCAGCCTTTTCCACTCTTACCATTTCTCTTCCTTCTCTTAGTATTTAAAATATTTCTGTCTCCCTACCTCTGCCCGTTTTTTTTTTGAGCAATATTCTAGTCTTAAAAAAAGAAAATTAAGCATGAATTACCTGTGGGAAAACATAGCATTTGAAGACCTTATTCCTGCCAGCTGGTACCTGTGTGGTCCCACTGTGTTTTTGTGTGTGTATTTTAATATTAGAATTACCAACGGAAAGCTAATAATACTCTAAGAAAAGTATAATTATGAAAGTAAATCTGTATTAAAAATTGCATGGTGTACCTCAAAGTCAAATGTAATTATTAGTGGATAGTCTCCTGTTTGATAATTATCCATTCATACATTTATACATAAAGTAGTGTTTTTAAAATTGTGTATTTTTAAAATTTATTTATTTTCCCACAAAGTGTAATCCACGGTATCATAGGGAAAGTAACCCAGTTTGGTATCACAGAATAATGACACCTATATGGAAATAACTGAAATGCACTAAAATAGAAATATAATGTTTCTTCAGCCAAATATTGTAATGTGACTCCTGCCAAGTGTTGGTGCCCACTCCCTTCCGGATCCAGGAGTCCTATTTTTAACTCTCCCAAGTACTCACCCCTGCCCAGGCCTGTGCACACGACAGCCACCTCTTTGCACTGTGGCTGTTTGTGGTGGCAGTGGGGGCAATGGTGATGCGACAGGTCGGCAGGTTGGCTCGGTAGGGCTGGGAGTAGGAAGTGGTGCTGGGCCTGGAGGCGGCCCCTGGAGGCCTTGAAGGGTCAGATGGCGTGTCCTGTCAAGAAGCACTGGGGCTGCTCAGTGCAGGCCACCCCAGAGCACAGTGCCAGTGCCACAGGCTTAGCTTCTGAGGACAGAGGATTGCATGGCCACCGCTGACCTGTGTGGGGAGGCATCAGAGAGCGGATGGGCCACTGGGTGCCCAGCAAACACATTGCAGCAGGGGCATGAGAGATTAATTCAATGAATCAAATTTTTCATGAATGAAGTATTCACCTTCCCATCAAATTAAATAACTTATTTGTTAACTTTTACTTATTTTTTTAACCAGCACACATCATTAGTATTAAATGCCTGTTAAAGCAATATTTGTTATAGTATACT
>PVKM010020761.1:0-23131 GCA_004027735.1 Carollia perspicillata
GCTTTTGGAGTGCTCCAACTCAGAGCTTCCAAATTCAGTTAAATTGTTCCTTGTTTACTCTAGAATACCAAATTACTTTACCCTTAATCATCTGAAAAGTAATGAACAATAACATCTCGTTCTTCTATAGTTTTCAGGGAACACTATTAATGTGTTCGCATAAATAAAATCTAGAAATCTTTAAGTCATCCACTTAAGCCAAGAAATTTTAACAAATGTTTGTTGAATTGTTCCTAAAATGTATTGTGATTACTTGCTCCAGCATAGTATTCTGAACACAGATCAACCTTTCATTGATCTAAAATTATCATTAGGAGCTAAAGTTCTAGTGTTCTTTAGTGCAGCAATTACTAAAATAACTTTTGCTGGGTAAAGCCCTCTCACCCCAACACTAAGTAGGTCCAAATTACTCTTAAGGCCTCCAGATTTGTTGCTTCCTTTCTCAGAGTCACTGCATGTTCTTGGTCTTCTTTCTATCCAAGCCCTCACCCACCTCAACTGTGAATTTACTCCCTGTCGTGGGATTCTAACTTCAGCACTTTTAGTACTGCCTTTAGGTTTTTGCCATATCAGTTTTACCTGTATTATTATACATAATGGTTTTCAAAATAAATGGACTAGTTTTCTACTTAAAATAGTTTAAGAGGGAATTATATCAACACTCTATTACAGTATAACTCAGTTATATTTTAGTGTACATTAAAAAATATATAATGACAGCCACTTCCAATTAAGATGAAATAACAAAGAATGGATTTACACTCCTGCCTGAAATAACACACACAAAAAAAACCAAGAACAAAACAAAATATATGTAATACAGTTTGCAAACACTGTATGTCAGGCAATGAAAGAAAGTGACTTCTGAGAGATGGGAAAAAATCAAGCAGGGCCTATAATTGCCCCAATTTAGTCTTTTGGAGAGTTTCCAGGCCACAGCACAAGGAAAGGGAGTGAAAGAGGGGCATGACACACTCCCCACCCCCCCCACCACCGAGCTGAGGCTATGAAGCTGAAAGTGTGCAGAGATCTAGGTGGCTCTAGTTCTCAGGATAGGTCCTGAGAAGAGAAAATTGGATGGAACTCTGGAGATCTGCAGAGTGTCCCTCTCGAGGATTCAGTTAAGTACTTATCAGTGCAATATTGTACTGGAAATTCTAGGCAGCAAATTATGGCAAGATAAAAGCCATCTAGGTAAGAAAATGAAGCAAAATTCTATTTGTAGGTAACATGAATACCTATGAACAAAATCTAATGGAATATGCAAGACAACTACTTAAACTAAGATGTGAGTTTAGCAGGTTATGGAATATAAGATCAATGTACAAAAATCGATTATATGTTATATATTAGCAGTGAACATATGTTAATAGAAATAAAACATCAAAGCCATTTAGAATAGCATCGAAAATATGAAGTACTTAGGGATAAATCCATAAAAAGATGTGCATGGTCTGTACACTGGAAACTATACAAGAGCGCTAAAGGAAATTAAGGAAGGCCTAAATAAATGGATTGATACACTGTGTTTATGGGTTGGAAGACATGATATTGTTAGGATGTCAATTCCTTCCATACTATTCTATAGACACAACACAATTCCAAACCAACTTGCAGCAGGTATTTTAATAGAAATTGAAAACTGATTCCAGAATTTATATGAAAAAGCAAATGACCAAAAATACTGAAATGAATTTGAAAAAGATAAAGTTGGAGGTCTAACACTACCAGATTGTGAGAGTTGCCCTGACCAGCCTAACTCAGTCAGTTGAGCATCTTTCCACAAAGCCAAAGGTCGCAGGTTCGATCACCCATCAGGCACATGCCTGGTTTGCAGGATGATCCCGGCTGTGGCACATGTGAGAGGCAACCAATGATGTTTCTCTCACACATTGATATTTCTCTCTCTCTTTTTCTTTCTCCTGCACCTCTCTCTAAATAAATAAATACATAAATACATAAATAAAATCTTGTTTAAAAAAAAGATCGTGAGAGTTATAAAGCTTCAGTAATCACGATAGTACGGTATTGAAGTAAAGGTAGACAAATAGGTCAATGGAACAGAACAGAGAGGGTAGAACTAGATCCTCTCACCTATGGACACTTGATTTTCAACACAGGATCAAATGCAATTCCACAGAGAAAGTACAGTGTTTTCAAGAAATAATGCTGGAAAAAATGGATAGCCATATGCAAAAAAAAAAAGGAAAGGAAAATAAGAGCTTTGATCCATATATCATACTCTACACAAAAATTAAGACTGGACCATATATGAAAAAATTAACTTCATTTTGGGTCACAGACCTAAATGTAATACCTAAAAATAAAATACTTCAAGAAGAAAACATAATAAAAAACCTTGCTTTCTTGAGTTAGGCGAAGATTTCTTAGCTATGAAACCAATAATATGATCAATAAAAGAAATAATTGATAAAGTAAATTTTATCAAAATTAAAAATTTTCAGTCTTCAGCAGACACTGCTCAAAGAATGAAAAGACAAGATACAGATAAATCATGTATCTGATAAAGGTTACATATCCAGAACTTAAAAGAACTATCAAACTCAATTAAAATAAAACAAAAAAACTCAATAAAAGGTTGGGCTATAGATTTAAACAGATGCTTCATCAAAGAAGATACAGAAGTTCAGACACCAGCACATAAAAGATGCTCATTATTAGTCATTAGGGAAATGCAAATTAAAATCATAGTGAGATACCACTACACACTTTTTTGAATAACTAAAACTGAAAAACTGATCATTCCAATGTTTAGAAAGATTTGGAAAACTGGAACTTTTTTTTTATAAAATTTTCTTTTATACAATTAAAAATTTTTTATTGTAAAAAATAATTTTTATTAATTACAGTTTACAGTTAATATTATTTTGTATTAGTTTCAGGTGCACAGAATAATGGTTAAATAATCATATACTTTACAAAGTGTTTTCTATGATAGTTCCAGTGCCCACCTGGCGCTATACATGGTTATCGCAATATTATTGACTATGTTTTCTGTGCTGTACTTTATGTCTCCATGACTATTTTGTGACTACTGAACTGTCCTTCTCAATCCTTTTGCCTTTTCACCCAGTTCCTCAACCCCTCTCCACTCTGACAACCATCAGTCTATTCTTTGTACCCATGAGTCTGTTTCTGCTTTGTTTGTACGCTTATATTTTTCTTTAGATTGCATATATAAGTGAAATCATATATTTGTCTTCCTCTAATGAACTTATTTTACTTAGCATGATACCCTCTAGGTCCATCCATGCTGTTGCAAAAGGCAAGATTTTGTTCTTTTTTATGGCCAAGAAATATTCCATTGTATATATGTACTGCTACCTTTTAATTCAGTTCCCTATTGATGGGCACTTGGGTTGCTTCCATAGCTTGGCTATTGTAAATAATGCTGCAATGAATGTAGGGGTGCATATATTCTTTTGAATTAGTATTTTGAGTTTCTTCAGATATATACCAAGAAGTGGTATTACTGGGTCATAAGGCACTTCCATTTTTAATTTTTTGAGGAAACTCCATACTGTTGGAAAACTGGAATTTTCATACTGCCTTCAGGGGAATATAAAATGGAACAACCACTTGAGAATACTATTTGTTGTTTTCTTAAAAAGTTAAATACATAGCCATTCTACACCTAGATATTCACCAAAGAGAAATGATAGGGTATGTTCATACAAAGGCTTGTATATGAATGTTCATAGCAGCTTCACTTGTAATAGCCCCAAACTAGAAAGGACTCAAATACCTGTCAAGTGAAGGATGAACACACATGGCATATCCATACAATGGAGTTCTACTCTGCAGCTGAAAGGAATGCACTGTTGACATATGCAGCAATATGGATGAGCTACAAAATAAAGCTGAGATCAAGACACCACACTCCCTAAAAACTCATATTTTATTAGTATATTTAATGACAATCCTAGGAAATACAAACTAATCTGTTGGAATCAGTAGTTACCTAGGGATAGGGAGGTTGGAGGAAATAGGAATGACATAAAAAAGGTTTTGGGAATAATGAATATATATATTCTTATATTGATTTTAATGAGTTTCATAGGTGTGTATATACAAGGTCTGTCAAGAAAGTATCCAGCCATGTGATATGAAAAATAGAGACATTTATCGAAGAAAATATAACATATATAAAACATTGTACATAAGACAATGATGCCTCAGTTCCCTTCAGAGTAGGCACCTTGGAACCTCACAAGTTCTCCCAGTCACCATCAGCTGCCCCATTGTACTTTCCTGAATCTTACCGACAGTCTGAAATCTCTTCCCTTTCAAAGATGATTTTAGTTTTGGGAAAACTCCGAAGTCACAGGACACCAAAGCTGGCCTTTAGTGGGGCTTTAGTGAATCACCTGGGTCATTTGATATTTTGCCAAAAAACTCTGCATGAGACATGATGCATGAGCAGGCGTGTTGTTGTGATGAAGCTGCCAATCACCAGTTGCCCATAGCTGCAGCTGTTTTCATCTATTGCATCTCTTAACTGACACAGAACATTGAGGCAGTGCTCCTTATTAATTGTTTGGCCTGGAGGGGTGTAGTCATGATGGACATCACCATCCCAATAAAAAAACATAGATAACATGGTCTTGATATTGCTATGACTTTGCTGTGCCTTCTTTGGGTGTGGAGAACCAGGCAACCTCCATCGAGACAACTGGACCTTTGTTCCTGGATCACAGTGATAGACCCACAATTCATCTCTGGTTATGACCCCCTTGAAATCTGGATCATTGGCATTGGTTTGAATCAAGTCATTAGCAATTGTAGCATGTTGTTCCTTCTGCTCCGGTAGCAGAAGCCATGGAACAAATTTTTCCACATCACGTTTCATGCCAAGATCCTGCATCAAAATCTCAGACACAGTAGTTTTGGGAATCCTCAGATCACTTTCTAGTTCTCGCACTGTGAGTCGCCAATCTTTGTTGATTGCAGCCCGTATACGTTCAACATTCTCTGGTGGTCTGCTTGTTGCAGGCATGCCAGCATGTGGATCACTTTCAACAGATTCTCAACCAGTTTTGAAGCATTTGTGCCATATTTTTATTTGTGCTATACTCATCGCATCATCCCCAAAATCCATCGGAATCATCCAAATAGTTTTCACAGAGGAATGTTCAAGCTAATGATAAGATTTGATGCAGATTCATTGCTCTACTTGCACAGTCATTTTAAATGCAACAGCCATACAATACACATGCTCACTCAATGGTGTTTACTGCCCCCACTGACTAGTACAGTAAAGCCGCCATTGTTCACACATGTGCATTCCAGTCCATATTCCTTGGCTACCAGGTTACATTGATGTCACACAAACCATTCTCATTATATTCCCAATGGCTGGACTTTTTCTGGATAGACCTCTTGTACGTGTGTATGTCTAAACTTATCAGTTTGTACATTTTAAATCTGGGCACATCATTATGTGGATTATATCCCATACAGCTATTAACAATATTAAATACATAACCATTACAAAATGCAGGTTCACTTATCATTCAAAGTCTTCTTGTATATACTACCATGAGGAAACCTTATTGCTACTTACTTCAGAAGTTAAAGTTGTCAAAGGAAGGCTAGAACAGTTTAGTAATTTTGATTTTGCTAACTGTACTGCATCAGTGAGTTCTAATTGGCAGATACGTCTGTCTGTCCTAACACGGGCAGTGGAAGGGTTCTAGGATACTACATTTTTGTGTTGCTTAGGGTTTTCCTTTCAAAGACAAAATGGAGTTTTGGAAGGAAGTGGGATAGCATTAAAAGACCAAGGTTTTTGGCCTCACACCTCCTGGATCCTTGCCTCCATTTGTTCCTTGTGTCTAAGAAAGTCATTTTACATCTCTGAGCCACATTTGGAAAACAAGAAGCTTAACTTTAATCCCTAAAAGTTCTTCCATGACTGTTATTTTGCCTGCGGGTTGGAGCTGCATTCAGAAGAGCTGAGGTGACTGGAAGTTCAGCTACCACATGATAACGCAAGGTAGGGAAAACGAGTTAAATAGCTTTAAGTAAAGCCTATTTAAATTTAGAAACAAAATAATTATAGTGATATTCTATGGTGACATAGTAAGATTTGCTAATTTCTTTCTCTATTTTTAAAAAATAGTTTTGGAAGTGCAATCTTCTCATCTAGGAAGTGTGCCAGGATTCTGTCTTCAGTGAATTTTTGTATTTTTTTCTTACAACATTAAAAAAGAAGTTAATACTGTCAGAGTCCTACCTAACTCTAGCAGAACTGGTATTTGTATAACTGATGACAACTTGCAATTCTACCACAGCTTTGATGATCCTATTGAAATATATTTCTTTATATAAAGCCAATTTACCTTGCAATGTTAGGGACAGCTTTAGAGTGGTACAAATTAAACTCGCCCCCCCCAACACAGAGCTGGTATTTCTTCCAAAAAATGGAGACCTATTTCTAGGCAGTGTTGAAATTTAAGTGGTGCAGGCTCTTCTGACAGGAAGTAGTTTTCTGGGTTTTTTTCCCTCCAAATAACAATTGAGAATATTGATCAAAATTCCTGGTTGTTTCAGATGACAACACTCGTTTCAGTGCCCTGCTGGGCAACCATAATCACAGTGCAGACACTAGGGAGCTGGAACTAACTAGAGATACTTAAAAATGTATGGGTAACAATCTGAGTGTCCAAAGTAACAGTGCTTTGCCCTATGTGTTTTCTTCTATAAAGCCAGTGGGAAATCTGCTCTTTATTCTAAAAGGGTGAGTGCTTGCCAAGTCCTACAAGCTAGATAGGAGGTATTAGTCTCCTCTATGCCGTTTCGGTTCCTCCATAATCTCTTTTCCCCATCACCAAATTTGTCCTTTGAAAAGTGTTGCTCACACATTCCCTGTATTTCTCTTAAAAAAATTGATCTACTACACCTAATAAATCACTGATATTTTGTGCCAATAAACTTGGTGTTTCATTTCCAGAAATTCAGCGATGCCCCTATGGTAGAAATGAAGAGCGGGTGGCTCTGTGGGAAAGTGCTTCAGGACGGGGGAGTAGTTGAGGCCCTTGCATCTGGCTGCATACATGCCTAGGAGCTGTATTTCCTAGCTGTCTCTGTTCTTTGCTCTCCTTTTCTCCATTAAAATCTGGTCACTTTGATATAGTTCAGTAATATTTCTAATTAAAATAATTTTAAATTTTGCATTTTAAAGAACATACTTAGCATATATATTTAGGTATGCAGCTGTTTATTTGCTCTTTCTTTACTTCATTTAACCAAACACGTATTGCATACCCTAAGCTCTAGAGCCGTACTGCCCAGATTTAAAGAGAGCCAGCATGGGTTCCTAGTAGTGAGACTTTGGAAAAGTTATCTAACATCTCCTCTATTTCTCAGTTTTATCATCTGTAAAATGGTGGTATTGGTGCTCCATCATAGAGCCAGTGTGAGAGTTAATGACTTACTATACAAAAATCTCTTAGAACAGCACCACGAACATGAGAACTGTATATTCTCTGTGTGAGCAGTCACTACTCCTGTAGCTGTCTCTTCCTTTAAGGTCACTAACCCCATCGTGAGGGCTCTGCTTTCATGTCTAATCACCTCTCCAAGGCCTTACCTTCAAATTCCATTTCATGAGGGACTGGGATTTCAACGTATGAAGTTGGGGAGGGACACAAACATTGAGTTTATAACTTATATAATCTCGTTATATTTCAAAGCAATCTATGAAAAAAAGGATACATTCATAGATAAAGAGAACAGAGTTTCTGAGGTTTTAATTAACATGCCCACGATCATTCAGCTGGGAATTGCCTAGGCCAGTATTCAAAGCCAGGTCTGTGTTACTCAGCAGTACACACACGCACACGTTATTTTTCTTGCTTTACCACCAGTCCTTCCATAGAATGGAAGTACTCAGGGAAAACCTTTTAGAGGAGTTGATGTTTAAGCAGTGTCATAAAGGAAGAATGAGGGTTACTCAGGAGAGAATTCAAGAAGAGGCATTTGCAATGAAGGAAACAATAGGATTACAAAAATTAGAAACTTCAGATGGCTAGCTTTGTTCCTAGCCAAACAGGTACTGGACCTAACCTGTACCTCTGCTTTTCAAGGGTATAGTATAGATAGGATGGCTGCAGAAAAGGACCAGGGCAAAATCTACCAAGCTCCATTCTTCCCAGCAATCCCAGAACAGATCTTGGGTGAAGCACTTCTCTCCATTTTTCTCTCCATGGTATGAATGCAGAGTGATTCAGTTTGTAATCATTTATCTAAGCCTGCTTCCCTCATATAGAAGGAAATCATATTCCTTAGGAACAATACTGCTAGGCATATTGATAACGACTTCCTTCTGCAAAGCGAAAGACACTTTTTTGTGGATTTGATTTGATTCCCTCATCAGTCGATGTCATTTGAGATTTTGCAGGTGCAGCCTAACATCTCTAAGAGGCTGAGGCATTTTTTTTATTTGCTCACCCTTCATGACTCTAGAGGGCTTGTTGGTGCATCTGGTTAAACCCACAGAAGAGACATTAGCAGGATAAAGCCTCACTATCATATCAGCGTGCCAAGATGTTTTAAATGTAAAGATGGGGAAACATTACCCAGTGGTTCTTCTGCTCAAAAAGCCTTTGTCTGATTGTGTGAATACTATTTGCATAAATACTAATGTGTGGGGCTATAGTATAAATAAGGTGTTAGAATGTATTTTAACTGCATTTAAATGGGAAGAGCAAGCTATCAAAAAATGCAGGAAAGAAAAGGGAATTGAGGTCATTATAAAAAAGTTTGGATCTAAAGATAAGACCTGATATAAAAACAAATTTTGGTAACTGCCTGGAATAAATTGAAATTTGGCCTCAATGCTAATGTTATAGAACACATTCCAGAATAAAATACTGGCTTGATCTTGGTTATCACTCCTTGGAGATAAACTTCTCAGCCGTGGAAAATGAACTAACCTTTGAAGGTTCATGCTTTCCTCTGTAATGCACAACAACAACACAACAATAAATTAACAAAGTAGGGTCTGTTGTTGGAGAATGATGTTATGTCACCCTCAGAGCAGTTTACTCATTTTACAAGTCAGTGTAATAAAAGAGCATTTTATTTTTTCAACATCCTTAAGGAAGTTTATATGTGCGTTTTCACAAAAATATGTTTCACAATAACCCAGTAATATCTCTTTGTCACAAATCAAGATTCTAATTTAATTTATCTTTATAAGAGATCATATAATTTCATAGGCTAAGTATCAAAAACAATGACTGGGGATTAGTATTAGTTAACTTTTAATCAAGTAGTCATTTACTGTTGTAAAACCTGTTTTGACTCCTAAACCAGAGCAGTCACTGAGGAAGAAATCAAGCCAATAACAGGGGCTTAAATACACCATTATTTAAATTTGGTAGATTCTTAAATATGTGTTCTTTGTATATATATAGCACCACTAAATAAATGCTGGAACATTGAATTTTAAACAGTAAATTTGAACATGGTGTCAAAATTTTGCTTATCTTTGGGATCAAGTTATTCTGTGAGCAGGGGCTCATTTTCGAATGGCCTCAAACTTTCAAGTGACAGCAACAAACCACAGTCTCTTCTGAGTCATTTCTTTGTCTTTTCCCACCAGCTGTCTCCATAGATCTGGCCCTTCCACTTACCCATAAATTTTGGTGTTTGTTTTTCCACATCATTTTCATAAAAAGTGGTAAAGGGAGAAGGGAAAGGACAAAAATGCACATATTTCCAATGCAAAAGCTTGTATTCATCTTTATCATTTATAATGGTAAAGTTTCATTTGCATTTTTATTAAAATACCTAAAAGGATGTGGACAGATAATATTTAAAATTAAGCACTGTAGATGTTTTGGCTATTGCTATTGAGCTTAGGAGGGATGTTATAGACCCAAACTGTTTGTATTTTAGTGGAACTATAAATTTAAATACATTTTTAAAGAAAATGAGTTGCCTTATTTATCTTATATCTTATATGAACAAGACATTCTCTTTATAAGGTTTTCTGTTCTAAGTTGGAAGTAGCATCATATAATATCTATGACTTAAATTATTTTGGTTCTATGACAACATTCATCATCAAAACTCCTGAAGTGCTCTACATTTTCTACAGAATCAAGATCTGATCACTATGTCAGATGCATATTAGCAGCACCTTAACTTCTCCCTTCACATACCCCACCCAACTGTCAAGCTAAGTAACCTCTTATTCCCATGCATACCTGATGTTTTCTTGGTTCTGTCTCTCATTACATCCACTTCCTTCTAATTAAAATGTTCTTTCCGCCCATTTCCATGTGTTTATATCTTATCTTCCCTGAAATATGTAACTCTAAAGTCGAAATCCTTTAAAGAATTTTCTGACTTTTCTCTTCCTCCCTCTCCCTCTCTCATTTATAAAATCACTAGTATATTACATCTCATTTTGTGATGCTTTTTTCTACTTTACCTATAACAGCAATAATGACAAATACTACACACTGTTCTATAACAAAAAGTTGTTATGTACATTATCTCATTTAACCCACAAAATAACCCCGCAATGTACATGCTCTTATTATTCCTAATTCATCTAAGAAGAAATCCTCAGAGCACAGTAATTATCCAAGGTGAAGTGGGTGGCTTTAGATCTAGATTTCTAACATATACACTTTATCCTTAACCAGTAGGCAAGACTGCATATCATAGCCAATACCTTCTTTTGTTTGTCATGTATCACTTTCTACTTTGTTGTGTAATTACCTACAATGGAATTACTGTAGTTGTTGTTCCTTGAAGGCTAAATTTATATTTGCTTTTTCCTGGTATTTTAAATATGACTCAACTCAATGTCGCACACAAAAGTAAGGGTGGTCCAAATCTGTTTGGTCAACAACTGAAAAATTTAGAACCTTTCATACGTTTTTTTATAGCTCTGACATGGAAGATTTCTTGAGAGAGGAAAGTACTATGTTTAACTGTCATCAAAATAAAATGGAAAATACAGCTTTGACCAAAAGAAATGGCCTGTTCCAAAAGAATAAAATTAAAATGGAATTTTAAAATCCATTATCCAGTCAATCTGAAAATAAATAAGGACAACCCCTGATTGTGGGAGTAAAATGTCTTT
The DNA here is from genome assembly GCA_004027735.1 of Carollia perspicillata. NCBI lineage: Eukaryota > Metazoa > Chordata > Mammalia > Chiroptera > Phyllostomidae > Carollia > Carollia perspicillata. Next base: position 11,123 of record PVKM010020761.1, read on the forward strand.
AAACTTACAGTCAGTGTATATAATACATATAAATGGGGAAGCTAGAAATCTATTTCCTACTGAAACAAAATATATTTCCACTGAAACAAGAGAGATTATGCTTAATTAAAAAACAATATTAATAAAACAGTGGCTAATGTTAATGATATTTTAATAAATGTAAGTGAATAATACTACTTATTCTATTTATGTTTGTGTCATGCAGATGGATAATTGGCTGATTTTTATCAAGTTGTTTGTCATTGAATTGACAGAGCTTCAATAGTATAGTAGGAAAGGTGTTGAAGACACCTTATCTGAGGACTGATAACCTTTTCGTCTTCAACAAGCTATCTTATCTTTGTTATTCAGTTTAAGAAGCTCGAGAGAGTGTCAGCATTGAATAAACACTGCTATTTCCATCATCATGATCTGAGATTGATTCAGAGAAGGAATATCCTATCAGAAGGATGGAATGTAGTTTAGGCCTATGAGGTAGCAGGTAGACCTGTGAGGATCTGACCTTCTGAGGTTGAAGAACCTCATCTCAATCATCCTAACTCCATCCTCAATAGCACATTGAATGCTGAGAGTTGCTTAGACCTTCTTCAGCCATCTCCCGTCCATGATGTAAACAGATAGGGATGAAGGCATAAGTGACTGACAGTTTTGTTGTTATATTCTCCAGGGTCTAATTGAATAGTAATCCTGCAAAGCTTCCTGAACATTAAGTATATCCCCAATATTAGATATATTATGCTATAATACAGCACAGTCACCCAGAAGAATTTATTCTGATTACTTATTGCCTACACACATACGTAATTAGTATCATGTACACACAATTAGGCTAATAGAATTTTCATAAAATAGTTGTTGGATGTAGTATATTGTTTGGATATTGGACATGGATATCTCTATCTAGCAATCTTCCATACAAAAGTTTATTTAGTTCTCTACAGAGGTTTTGAGGGTACTTTTAGGGTCTTGATTTGCTGCTTTTATTTTCTATTGAAAGTTTATTCATTTTATATGTATTGTATATATATACATATATATTTATACATATACATACATGAGGGTATGTGTATATATGTATGTATGTATGTGTATATATATATTCCATTAATTAAATTCCATTAATAAATTCCATTAATAAATTCCATTAATAAAAAATTTTTATGATTAACCTTTTCAAGCTACTTCAAGGGCCTTACAAAAGATGCTGAGTTTTATGATTGCAAATCCCACTGATATTTCCTAAAGAGCTCTGTGTTTCTGTCTTTATATTGGAAGCTTTAGATTGTTTTAGACCTGCATTCCATTTAGGAGTACCTTAATCATAATGACCAAGTTCAAGATTTTCTAGAGTCAACCAAATAAAAATCAAATTCTTTTTTTCTGGCATAAATGGTAGATCATGATTTCTTCCACTTCTCTCTGTACCTTATGCTTCCAAAAAGGATGCACATCTCCAGTGCCCTTCACCTTGGACCTTGGTGCCTTTCCACATGCTGTTCTCATTAGTAATGTGTCACACTAAGGTCATATACTACCTTCTCCACAAAGAGTTCTTTGATTTTGTTTAGCAGAATTGGCCTCTCCAACCTATAAATTTATACTTCCTTTATCATATTATTTTAAATTTTATTACAAATTTGATCCTCCCAGCCTGAGAATAAATTATTTGAGGTTGGTAAAGTGTTACTCTTACCTTTCAGTTCACCACACCTCCTAGCATGATGCCTAAGAAAGGTAGAAAGCAGAAATTTGTCAGGAAAGAACAAGCAAAATGTCCTTTTCCTAAGGACAATAATGTAGCCAATTTTGTGTCATTTGTGTAAAATATTGGGCAAGGTTGTCAAGACTATTCCACTCAGAATCTTTATTTTTTAAAATTGAGGTCATTAACATAGAGACAAGGTATGTGCTGACAATTATGAAGGATATATCTTAAGATAAATCATGGGAAAGATTATCAAGACTTTGAAAAATATTTTTCATATGGAACCAGAATTTAAAATATTATTTAGTTCTTTTTTTGTGGGATTCTTAAATCATCTCCACTGATAAACTCTCTCTCTCTCACACTTTTAGTTTCTAAGGTAACTTTTGACATCATTCCATGGTCTTTGGTATGCTGTTACTTTTCTCAATAAGCCTTTTTGAGGCTACACCTTTTCACAACTTAAGAATACAAGCAGATATAAACAAGGTCATCATCCCCATTGAAAGTTATAATGCCTTTCAACAGAGAGGTGGATTGCTCATGATTCTAGTAATTCCAATTTTTACTTTTCCCAGTGGTAGAAAGAATATAGAGCCACAGATATTCTTCCTTCAGATTTAATCATACCGTCTCATTATAATGTCTTTTAATGAAATGTTTTCTGAGTGATTTGATCCAGGTGTATATGTTAAATGGGTTGGGGAAGGAAATGCAAAGAATTAGATAAATGTGAGAGTTGAGGGGTGGGCGTAGAACAATCATTGAGATTTTACCATGGGAGCAGAGTATTTGCCAATATCTCATCTTGTGGTTCCTCTATCTTAGGGAAAGAAAAATACTGCTGTGCTTCATTGAACCCTTATCTTGTTTCTTGCAAGAGCTGAAGATAGCCTGAATCTTTTTCATGGTTCTCTATTTTACTTTGAGCAACACACAGGAGAATGTGTGTTGCTCAAAGTAAATGCATCAATAAAACCAGTAAGCTCTAATCCTGGTTGGGTATCATACATTTCCCCACTCTCTATTACTTACAACTTCTTGAGAAAATGTAGCCATATCCTTTGCAGGAAAGATGTTGACCAAATCCTCAAGCACCTCTGGTTACAAGAGGAGTTTTCACTGGAATGCATAAGGGTAATGCTTTTACAAATTCTGTATGGCAAGAGTAAAATTTTGGAAATACACATTCAAATACTATGACCAAATTGTATCTACATGATATTTAAGTCTCCAATTTTTGTGTATAAGTAGTAGAAATAAAGCATAAAGAAATAATAATAGGATGTTATGAGAGCTGGGAGGACTCTGCAGAGAAGAGCACATCTAAGTCTCTCGTTTTGAAGATGAAAAGGCTGAAGTCCCAATGGTTTAACTGATTTACTCAATATTCTTTAGCCATTAATTGACAAAGCAAGGACTTCTGACTCCTGGCCCATTGCTCCCTCCATCACACCCTTAGATTCATAAAAGGAAGAAGTGGCTTCAGTAATCGAATCCCTGGTGTTCATTCAGCCTTTTCCTGAACAAAATTAGAGGCTTTAAACTCTACCACGTCTTCCACCAAGATGCCCCATTCCATCATTGGGCAGGCCTGACTATTATGAACTTTGACCCAATACTCTTAACATTCTCAAAAGCTAGTTTCCTGTATCTTCCACTCATTGCACCTGGTTCTTTGCCTTGGGGCCACATGCATTGAACCTGTTCCCTTTCCAGCTGCAGTGCCCTAGCCATTCAAAGACAATTGAGGTTTTCTTCTTCCCACATCCCAAGCCTTCCTATAATTTTCTTTTACTAGATAAGCATTCTCAGTTCCTTTAGCCCTTCACATAAAGAATTTTTTTAAGAAATTAAGGTTTTGTGGGAGGGTTGTTGTTGTTTCATTTTGTTTTTTGCTTTGCTATCAGTTATTTGATTGGTTGACATTTTTCTTCCTTGTTTTTAATTTTATATTTTGTGTTTAACTTTTACAAATCACAACTAATTATTTTTGTGGCTAGCTGATCTCTCCCAACTCCCAGTCCCTTCATGATCTTTCGAGGTTGAAATTTAAGATTAGGAGTCTACTGTTACTTGGCAAATGAAAAACAACATGAGATTTACCATTGAACCAGACTATGTCCTTTCCCTGCCACTTTTCAGTTAGTGTGTCCCCTTCCAGTAAGAGGGGGTTAGGGTGAATCGGCGGAATGGTGCCAGCGCTGATACAGGCACATAGTCATGGTTAGACCTGGCTGCTTGCCATTCTGCATAGAGGACACTTGTGTGGTCAGCAAAAGGCGTGCAGTCCACATTGTGTCTCAGTTGCTGGCACCATAAGTACAGAAAGAAAAAAAGTGACAGAGTGTATTTATTTAACAGCTTTAAGCTGCCTAAAATGTGTGTGTCCAGCCCAAATGGACAAAATCATTTCATAATTTCTGAAACTGTTCCAATGAATTCATCCTTTTTTTCATATCATTTTAAACCAGCTTAAGAGAAGATTTAAGGGGCCAGGGAGGTCTATTTGATTTCATGTGATTAAAGCTGGCAAAGGTTTAGGATTTCTCTTCTGGGGCATGAGACTATAAGCTTGTGCACCAAAGTTCCACATTTTCAGACCTTACTCCCCTGAGAGGTCTAACTTGGTGCGCAGGTTAGAGGAGGAAGAGGAAGAGCTTGATGGGGCTGTAGAAGGAAGTGGGAGCAGAAGGGAAAGAGGATGTCACTGTACAATGCAAATTGCAGATCGCAAGGATGATTGCAGAAACTGAATAAGGGTAAGCCAACCATGGTACCTAAGTGTTAAAACAAAAATTATATTAAAAAGAAAATAGCGAATGCTGATAATTTTCTCTCCTCAAAAATGTCCCATTGTAGCTGTTGTTTTTCCATTTGTTTCTAAATAAAAGTGAAAAGCTTTATGTTTTGTTTGCAATTGATGTCGCCTAAGAAAAATATTCAGGAATCAAAGAGCAGAGGTGGAAAATTACTCAGATTAAATAACTGTCAGAGTAAAGGCTGCACGTACACATATGTGTGTGAAGAGAATGTTTCAAAAGTGCATTTGCTATTGACTGTAGACTTTTTGGAGACAGATACCTGCTCAAGCCCCTTAGCTTTGCTGTGTTCTATAAACCCCCTTTCCATGTGCTTTTCCTCTCAGGACTGTCCTTAGCCACTTAAATAGCCTCTAAATCAGCTGTGAGAAGGAAAAGCAAACCCAATACACTTGACTACCTAGTTCAAGAACTACTCTTAAATGTAGCAGCAGCAGCTTCCTCGTGATTTACATTGCAGATCACCATGGATCAGACATTCGCTCTAGGAGGGCATGTAAATTAGAAGGCCATGTTTTCCCAATGCAAAGATTATAATTACAAAAACAATTTCAGGGGCAACATTTTGCTGCTTTAAATTGTTCTTCCAAGATGCTGTTTACAGTGTTTCTAGTTAAACAAGACATTCTGCTCTGGATAGGACCTTAGAGGAAGAAAAGCCTTAGAATTTCAAATATGCAAATGGGACAGTCTAACCCAGAGGGAAATTCTGGAAAAACTGGTGAGAATTGGCTACCTCCTTCATCCTTGGGTATTTGGGTATTCCTATGGTATTGAACCCTCCTTTTTCCATCACTCTCTCTCTCCCTTTTCTCCTCTCTTCATTCTTTTAATGTTCATTTGAGAGAGGCAGGGAGAGAAGGATAAAAAGTTGGAATACTATTTAGCAGAAAGTAAGAAAGAAAGAAGGGAAGAAAGAAAGAAAGAAAAGAAAGAAAGAACGAACTCCTACCCTTCATGACAGCATGGATGGAACTGAAGAGCATTATGCTAAGTGAAATAAGTCAGGCAATGAGGGACAAATACCATATAATCTCACCTATAAGTGGAACCTAGTCAACAAAACAAACAAGTGAGCAAAGTAGAACCAGAAAAATGGAAATAAAGAACAAACTGACAGTGACCAGATGGGAGTGGGGAGGGGGATAAGGGAGGAAAGAAGAGGAAAGGTCTAATCAAGGAACATATATGAAGGATGCATGGACATGGACAACAGGGCGGGATTGACTGTAGGATCAGGAGGTCGGGGTGGGATGGGTGGGGTAGGGGAGAGCAACAGGAGAAACATTGGGACAACTGTAATTGAACAACAATAATTTTTTTTAAAGAAAAGAAACCTAAATCCATAAAATAGAAGAAAAATTGATTCCAACAATTGTCATCAAGTACCTACTCAGTTTCTACCCAGTTCCAGAGAAATTAAACAAAATAGTCCCAAAAGAAGAACAGAAGATCTCCACAGTCTAGAAGACTATCATTATGCATTGAACATTCTAAAACATGGCAAATGCCTCAGAGGTCACATAGGAACACATATGAGAACACAAGTAATGCTGGGAGAATCAGGACATTTTCAGCCTGGATTTGAAGGATCAGTTCTGCAGTGCACATGCTATTGGGAAGGTGAAGAGGAGAGAGAAGAGAGGGAACAAAATATCTTTACAAAGGTGTGATCATGGGACGTGTGAGCTGGACCACACCTCCATCCCTCTCGTTGCACAGAAGGGTAAAGAGGAACTGAACGAGCACAGTAGTAAAGGTGTGGCCTCTATTGTTCAGGAAGTCCTTCCACCTGTGCAAGCATCCATGTATCCCCTCCTCTCCCTGTCCATCCACCCACTCCTCCTTCCCTCCGGAAAGCCCCAGGGTTAGTTAGGTGAGCCCCTCTCAGTTCTCTGCTAATTTGTAATGATACCCCAAACCATTTTATGTCATTGTATTTATGAAAGACATTAAGGTTAAACCTCAATTGTTTATAGTTATGTAGGAGAACAGAGATGTTGACTATGTCAAATGGGCAGATCATCTTAAAATCCCCTCTACCTGAATGAAAAAGATTTTCATGTTTACATAAAATGGGGGTCATGCATCACATCTTGGTAATCTTTTCCCTAAACAAACAAACAAAAAAAGCTTAAAACGCCAAGTGAGCCACCCAATAGCAGACCAGAGAAACCTAACAAATGCTTAAACCTCTGTAGAACTCTCTGTTGCATCTACATAGTAACATCAGACACTGACCCACCAGAGCTATTAGCAATGTCATCGGTTGATCCAATTCAGAAGGTGGTTTTGGTGGGCCATCCTCTCCACAAATGTATCTTCCTTAATAAGAAGGCGTACCATAACACCATTTTCTAATATATTGCAAACTGACTAAATATGTTTAAACTCAGTGTAGACAAAGTTCATATTTCTACAGACTTTGGGGATTTTTAGAGAACCATTTCCCCAGAGTCTCACCACTTATTCTATGCCAGGCCTCTGAGTTATCCCTATAGGCAGATGAGGCTGTTCTCCAAATTCTTTGTTTGCCCGCCCAAAGGTTGTATGACCACTGCGTGTGAAAGAGAGCCACCCATGTCTTAGGATGAAATGGTTGTAGTGGCCTTGGGTGGTTAGTAGTTCCTTTCCTATGGAGAATGATCACCATAATCCCTGGAAGTCCAGCTGTGGATGCTGTCATAATCACCATTTATTTCTGGACATTTCTTAAATTCATAATCTGTCCTTTTCAGCACAACAAGTTTTGTTTCCCCTTCCCCTTCAGTTTAGCTATACAGAAATGTTTTTAAAGTACTAATAAAATGGCAGAATAGAGATTTACCTTTTTATAGTAATTGCTTCCTAGTGATGATCCCCATATAAACAGGGGAGTTTACAATGTTCTCTTGTAGAGGAGGGAAAAGAATGGACTGGGATAATAAAGAATATACTTCCTATTCCCTTACCCTTGGAAAGCTTTCTGAGTCATCTCTATATGTTCCACTTTTATGGTTTCTGAAATGGTAGGAGACCACCCCGCTGTAATTTATTTCCTAGGGCAGAAGTGGTAATGTGCAAATGGGGTTCTTTCAACACCCACGAGGATGGAGGTCTGGAATTCATCAGTCTCGGGGGAAAACACTATGGACACCATGAGGCAGGGCCCAATGGGGCATCATGGCACCAGACATGTTGTGCATAAGAACAGTAAAGTATTTCATGAGAATATTTTCATGTTTTCAATATAAATGTACAGGGTGTCCATCTCTGGGGAGTACAGTCTTGACTCTGACCTGTAGGCTTCCCAGAGGACCTAGAGAAGAAAAGAATTTTCACTCTCATCCTAAGGACAGCTTTAGTTTTGACCATACTTGGTCCGCCATGATATCTTATATGAAATTTATCATGTCAGCTTTTTGAATCTTAGCCAGACACATGTCTTCTCCCTTTTCTGGACCAAAAACAACTTGAGGGTAAGAACCATGTGCCCGATGACACCTAGCGCAGTGGTAGGCATGTGTGTACACGGCACCTATTGATATGTATTGAGTAATCACGCTCCTTGGCCTCTCTGCACCTCTGTTTCCTCAGCTATAGTAGTGACTTCATAAGGGCTGTGGTGAAGATTAAATGAGCTAATACATGGACATCTCTTAAAGCAGTTCCTGGTACACAGTGGGACATTGGTATTTACATGGAATACGGAGAGTGGGGGAGAGAGAAGCGGGGGAGGGATTCCCATTTCTTCTGCTCTCCAAGAATGAAGCACAGTGAGCGTTGAGAGTTAGGCTTCTGAGAGAAGATGCTATGTAATTATAAGATGTATTGATTATATATTTCAATTACTGAAAGTTATTTTAAAAATTCAAATAATTAGATTACACCAACTAAAGTTTTTGTAGGGATTAGTACCTACTTGATAGAATGAAAATATAAATGAGAAAATGAAAAAATGATGATCACTTTTTTAGTTAGCTTATAATAGCTTTTCATCCAGAGATTCTTTTATAAAATATGCTTTGGTCTTATAACAAGTTAGCTAGGAGCACTGTGAAACCTAACATGGTTTGGAGGGGACCAAACAGCTGGAGAAGGAGAAAACAAAAGCTCTAAAGCAGACTCTAATGTGGTTAGCCTCAAAGACAGTGCAAAGCTGGATTGCATTCACGTCCACAGGCAGTGCACGGTGTGATCTGGGTCTAAAGGAGATTTCAGAAATGCTGTGTGTTTGACATGGTCCTTCAGGCTAAGAGGTTGTTTTTTTTTCCCTAGCCTTCTAAACAAAGATATAAATTTTCCAGAATGCTCATTCTGCCCGTATAATAATGTAACACAGCTAGCCATATCAGACAAGTGCATTCTGCTCATCAGTGAAAGGATTCTGAAACTTAATGAATCCTTAAGTCCACTAATGATGTCTGGATGTTACTGAAGCTATTACCCCAGACTGCTCCTGACATTGGTGTCTTCATATCGCAGTGCCAGCATTCTTCAGTTTCTCCCAGCACATGCTGAGCTTGCTTACCAGATAGGCATAGTTCTTTGTGAAGAATTTACATTCACAGAACCTTTTAGACTTGTGCTATCCAGTATGTTAGCCATCAGCCATGAGGCGGCCATTTAAAATTAGCAAACTTTAAAAATCAGTTTCTCCATCACACTAGTCACATTTCAAGTGCTCAGTAGTCACGTGGGCCTAGTGGCGACCATATCGGACAGCACAAGTTTTAAACACATCCATTATTGTACAAAGCTCTGTTGAATGGTGCAGCATTAGACTATAGGTGTAAGGCAAGAAAATTTTCCAATTGCTAATAGAAAGCAAGTGTGTCTATTTTTAAGAAAACCCAAACTGTGAAAGTGCAGACTTATAAAAAGAATAATTCAGGAGGAGTTCATTCTCCTCACATGACAGTTCAGAATAGGTTCTATTCAACCACCTCCACTGATTTATAAGTGTTTATAGATCTTCCATTATATTCTGAGACTAGTCAAAAAATAAAATAAATTTGTACTTATTAATCCCTTTCTCTTTTCACCCAGCTTACCAACCTGCCTCCCATCTGGGTACCATTAGTTTGTTCTGTCTATGAGTTCGTCTCTGTTTTGTTTATTCATTTATTGAGTTCTTTAGATTTCACACATAGATGAAATCATATGGTATTTGTTTTTCTCTTTCTGACTTATTTTACCCTCTAGGTCCATCCATGTTGTCACAAATAGTAAGATTTCATTCTCTTTTCTGGCCATGTGATATGGCCACGTAATACCATATGGCCATTGGATATATGCTCCCTCTTCTTTATCTAACTGTCTATCAGTTGACACATAGGTTGCTTCCGTATATTCGTTATTGTAAATAATGTTGCAATGAACATAGGGATGCATGTATCTGTTCAAATTAGTGTTTTGGATTTCTTCAGATGAATACCCAGAAGTGAAATTGCTGGATCATATGGTAGTTGTATTTTTAAGATTTTTGAGGATCTTTCATACTGTCTTCCATAGTGGCTGCACCAGTTTGCAGTCCTACCAAAAGTATAAATTGATAGTTAAAAAATAGTTATAGGGATGTATAGTACAGCATAGGGAATGTAGCCAATAATATTATAATAACTATGTATGGTGCCAGATGGGTACTAGACTTACCGGGGGAAATCATAAGTTATATAAATCTCTAATCACTGTGCTACATACCTGAAACTAATATAGTATTGATTATCAACTGTAATTTAAATTTTTTAGAAAATTTAAAGTAAATAAAATAAATATAAAATACAATAATCTAAAATGTAAGGCTATAATACAGCCCAAAGTTGTAGGAAACCATGCAACTGGAAAATTGCATCAAAGTGGTGGGCTGGATATTTGAAATATGTATTCATACATATAAGGTCTGTCCAGAAAAATGTCCAGCCATTGTAATATAATGAGAATAGTTTGCATGACATCGATGTAATCTGGCAGCCAGTGAGAGTGGACTGGAATGCAAATGCGTGAACAATGATGACTTCACTGTACTAGTCAGTGGGGGCAGTAGATGCCATTGAGGGAGTATGTGTACTGTGTCGCCGTCATATTCAAAATGACTGAGCAAGTAGAGCAATAAATCTGCATCAAATTTTGCATTAAGCTTGAACATTCCTCCATGGAAACTGTTCAGATGATTCAGAAGGCCACAGCTCTGGGTAACTGGTGATTGGCAGCTTCCTTGTAATAATGTGCCCACTCATGCATCATGTCTCCTGCAGAGTTTTTGGCAAAACATCAAATTGCCCAGGTGACTCACCTGCCCTTCAACCCAGATTTGACACCCTATGACTTCTGGCTTTTCCCAAAACTAAAATTACCTTTGAAAGGGAAAAGACTTCTGACTATCGATGAGATTCAGGAAAATATGACGGGGCAGCTGGTGGCTATTGGGAGAACTGTGTGAGGTCCCAAGGCCCCTACTTTGAAGGGGACTGAGGCTTCATTGTCCTATGTACAATGTTTCTTGTATCTTGTATCTTCAATAAATGTCTCTATTTTTCATATTACATGGCTGGAGATCTTTTGAACAGACCTCATATATTTATATTTGAAACCAGCCAACCTAACCTTCCCTCTTGGCAATTAGTGACTCCCTTGGGCAAAAACAGGAAAAACTTAACCCACAAGATTGTCCCGAGGATTCTTTGTAGAAGCATATGTGCAATATAGGTGCTTGGTAACTATGAGGCCCTTTCCCAGTTCCTCTCTTCTTCCTCACCTTTCATCCTGGAGCCTGAAGTCTGGCACTGCCATGGTAGCCACTCTGTTTCAGGATCTAGTTGTGCTGGAGAGATAACCTCTCTCTCTCTCTGTGACATCCCCCTGACCAGTCACTTCTGCATGTCCCCTCAGGAAGGAACACCAGCAGTGGGAACCACATGTCCCATGGTAGGCCACTGATGGAGAAATCTGAGGCAACATTTCAGTGTTCCTTGAGTCACATCAAAAGGGGTAAAACAGCATTAAAGTAGAAATCAGGAGATCTGGGTATAAGTCTCATTGCTCACGATCTTTTCTGCCAATCCTGTACCTCATGGTATTCCTCATTTATAAAATGGAAAGATTGGACTAGAAAGCCTTTCATTTCCCTTTTCCATTCAAACTTCAGTAAGAATCACTCACTGCCTGTCTACTAGACTGGCAATTCTCTTAAGGCAGGGACTCAGGCTGCCTGCTCCCTAGCATGACTCCCGAGGTCCAGCACAGTGCCAGCCACTTAGCAGCTGCCCAGTGCGTATTTGTGGGATGAATGAGCGAGTGGAGGAAGCTTGCCTTTCTTGTCTGTGCTTTTTTGCTGGACTCAGTGCCTCTGTCACCCACTCCCTTCACTCCACCCAGCCTCTGGCTTCCACTGTTTCCAGTATCATCACTACTATACCTTTTCTTTTTAGAAAGTCCCAGAAGCTCTGTTGCATTACACCATTATTTCTGAGTTTTCATAAAGCTGGGGCTGGAAAACAAACT
>PVKM010020762.1:0-22946 GCA_004027735.1 Carollia perspicillata
TGAGAGTTGTACCTGTAGGTAGATAATTCTGGGAATATGATAAACGTTATAATACATGTGTGCCCAGATGATCAGACCATTAGGATGCACAGACTGCTTCTAACTCTATCTCACATTGCAGTTAAAAAGGGCTCCTCCCTGTCACTATTGAAGGGGCAACTTACTATACATCTGGGAAGGAGATTATTAGAGCTCTTCACTTCTTCTGGAGTTTTGCTTCTAGTGAATCAATTTTGAGGTGATGGTGGAGAACTTGATGCAAGTTGCTATTGTTAGCAAGGAATGACAGATGTGGAGATAATTTTGAAGTGTGTTAATGTTCTGAGAAACAAATTAGCTCCTGTTGACTTAATACATGCTTTCAATAATGGATTACAGTGTATTATGTTGCAATGTCCTTGCTGGAAAGCTCGAATCTAAGAGCAAGAGGTGTTCTTATGAGGTCTGATAGCATCATAACCTGAAGAGTTTCTTTTATCCTCTCACTAAAAAGAAGGGTCAGTTTTTAAAAAATTATCTGATTAAATTCCTAAGAATAAAAGTATTATACTTGAAAGGTCTTTATAAACAAATACAGCCATTCCAAAATGTATCCTGTGATACAAAAATAATATAACTTCAACTATTAGAATACCTGCTTCCTTTTTAATCTTTTGTTTCTTGATTTAATAATGATCGTAAACTTATCTGAAAGAAAATATATTGTGTTTCCAGTAATGTGGATGAACTGGCATTGCAGGAGAGACGAAAACTACCCATGCTTCCAATTCTTACTAACTCATCAGCCTCAGAGCTGAAGGCCATCTCACCTCCTCCACGTGGTGTCCCTCTGACCATTCAGCCTCACAGACAGGTGAAGGTTGACTTTCTGTCACAGTCCTGCTATTTTGCCTCCATAATTTCATATAATCCATGAGGTCTGTGTAGAACCCCTATGTATTCTGTATGTTCCCCTCATTTACTTTTCCTTTCTATGCTATAAAATCATTAGGAATAGAGAGGGAGGTTTAGAGAAAGGAAGAGGGGGCAAGATTAAAATACCACTACATATTGGAGAATATAAGAATTTCCATTTACAGAGTACCTTCTGTGTGCTCATTTCCATACATGTTTAAAATCTTCACTTTATACAATAAAGTACAAGTGTGTTATCTCCATGTTCAGGGTAGAAACTGAAGCTGGAGGAGATTAAATGACTCATAAATGTTTTCAGTTAGTGGTGGCTGAGCTAGGGTTCATACCTGAGTTAGTTTCATTTTGAATATGCTACATTGAAGTTGGTCCAAATCAGCAAACTAGGGGCTCACGGGCCTGATCCAGATGAAGGTCACAGTGTCCTGTTTTTCTTAGTGAGCACTGGAATGTGCTTTCCCATATTAGCCACTTTCGCTCTCTAATAACTTGTCATATATATCACACATTAATTCTTTCTTCCTGGTCCCTGGTAGCATTTAGAGTTTGTGATCTCATTCCCTGGTGTAATGGAATAATTGTGAATTTGGGTCCAGAGCCATCAAGCATTTCAGTTCAGGCCCAGCCAATTAGTAACAGTTTAGGCTTTGGGCAATACTTTGAGCTCAATTCCTTCACAAAAATGGGGCTAGCTAAACCTAGCTCATAGAGTTGTTGTAAAGATTAACAAGAAATATCTATACAGTGCTTGGCATTCTATAAATTTTAGTGCCCTCTATGATCTCTTCCCATTTTCATCTCAATCATTTGTGAAATCACTTTGAAAAATTTCCACATGCTCCTTTAGCTCAAAACTCTATCCCTAGGGAAGTGTTGGTTGAGGCTACAGTCTCAATTGCTACTCTACAAGGATATTCAGCTAAAATTCTTCCTGCCTCCATTTCTACTTAGGTATGGAATTGAAAGATACCCAATACCAAAGAAAGTGTGAGACCAATCTTCATATTTATGTGTAAAAATTCATAATAGCAATATTCAATATCCACCTTCATGGTCCTTGGTCTTTTAAGCATATCAAAGACATAAAAAAATGTCATAATGGGGAGAGGTGGGTGGATTGGTGAAAAGATTTCCTAGGAGTTGGCTATTGCTGTGTTGAAAGTCTACTCCATTGCCTCAGCCTATAGGGATGGACTGATACATGATCCTTTAAAGAGTTAAAGGTATAGGTTGCTACAGTTGGAGAAGGGAGCTCTGTTTCTTTGGGTCTGAATCTCAGATAGGAAATCTAGAGGAAAAAAGTTCAATGATTGCTTTGGTGGCAGAACCAGAGAATGGCTGGTCAAATCACATGGATCCATGATCCTCGATCTAATTTTGGGCAACGGGAATGAATGTTGTCTGTGGAGTGAATGTGGGCCACATGGAGGAGCTTGTAGTTGGTGTTGTCAGCGCCTCATTCACATCCCTTAAACCTTTCCCATTTAGTGTGCTCCTACTGACTTGTAGTTATGAAGAACTTTGTTCCTAAGGATTTTTCCAGAGGGGGACATTATGCTGCCCTGGCTAGAAGTGTCAGGGGATTAACCGCTCCTTGGAGCAGTCTTACAACAAGGATGGCTTGACATGTGAAACTGAGATGTATTATATACTTAAACACTACAGCTCCCTGGTATATATGCTGGGATAATTCTGACAGTATTTTCTGCAGTGTTTAGAATTTCTAAATTCTAGTGGTAGGTAGTTGGCTTTGTGTCTTTTCTTTATTGGCTTTTTTCTTTTTTCTCACTTCTTCATTGCCCTACTGTGTTCTCTGCAACTCCCAAATAAATTACTTGCATTCAGATATTTTCTTAAGGTCTACTTCTGGAGGAACCGAAACTGAGACATTTGTCACTAGAAGAGGTCCAAGAAGAACACCCTTAGAAAAGATCCTGGAACTTGCCAACCAGATTGTCAAAATGACCCCATTACTGGAGGTGATAACGGAAATGGCAATGACCCCTGGCACACTGAATATCATAGCTATGACTACTCTCTTCTCTGGTGAAATTGAATGGAATGTAAGTTTATACAACGGCATTTTAAAAGTGGTAATTGTGCCCTGGCTGGTATAGCTCAGTGGATTGAGTGAGGGCCTATGAACCAAAGGATTGCAGTTTGATTCCCAGTTAGGGCACATACCTGGGTTGCAGGCCAATTCCCAGCAGGGGACCCACAAAAGGCAACCATACATTGATATTTCTCTCCTTCTCTCCTTCCCTTCCCCTCTAAAGATAAATTTAAGAACTCTTTTAAAAATGGTAATTGTGAGGATTATTAACTGATCGTTTTTAATTGTCATAGTGAAACTGAAGGAAAAAAGTAAGTCTCAATTCAACTAACCATCAAATTACTCTCAATGTGAAGTCCCAGAAGACCTGTAATTCAGCATTCAAAGAGACCAAATCTCCTGTAGCCAGAGGGCAGATCCAGCTGAAAAGCAGGCCTCGTTACCTGCAAAAGGTAGAAATGCAGACTTAATTCTCTGTCTTGGCAAGTCTTTCAAGCTAAAGTTGGGGCCTTGATAGGCAAGAAGTGTAGCCCTGAGACATGAGATGGTGATATTTGGGGCAAACATGCTTGAGGACTTTAAATTTACAGGTTCTCCCAAACTCTTGAGGCCCCAGAAATGGTTCCTCCACATTGATACAGGTTAGCAGATTCTCATTGCCTAGAAAACACAATGAGGCCTCGCCTAAAGCTGACACCTCATAAGGTGATATTTGCTTTTTTCAAGGTTTACCTCCATTCCCCTCACAGATTCTAGAACATTCACTGGGGTCAAAACTCGGGTTAAACTCCTGGGAAATACTCCAGGAAAAAAAAAAAAGGTTGGAGGAGATCAATAACAAAAGAGTTTCAAGGCTTGCCTAATATGTTTGGCAGAATCAGGAGGAACATACCTGAGAATGGGCTTAGGAATACTAGCCCATCAATGAGGACTATACAGCTGGGCAGAATGAATTTTTGGAATGAGAACCTCCCATGATGTCAACCTAATGTACTGGGCAGGACTTCTGTAATCGATTCTGTCATGCTCTTGGTATAGTTCCTCGAAGCTTGAAGAATAATAGCTTGCAGCAAATTAGATGGAATTGATGAAATAAATACCCAGATCCTTACTCCTCAGGTAGGAAAATTCTTAGGTGGGTATTGAATACTCTTTCCCAGAATTTTGCCTTAGGATTAAGTAGCAAGATGCTGAAAGAAATACCAGATTCCCAGGGAGTGAAGAAATAGTCATCAGTAACGACTGAGCGAAGGGGTGAATATAAACAGGTCAAGAAGGAGATTCTCCATTCTGAGTCAACCTGAACATCTATCAGGTCACAACAGTGTGACATCATGTTGGGACAGAACCAGACTAGGTAAAATTGTCCTATCCCTAACCATTTCCCCCTCCTTCGCTTTGATTCCAGAGAGAGAAGAAGCTGCTCTCTCTGGAAGCTACTCATCTAGGGGTAGGTGGCAGGGGGAAAGGAGGAGAAATCTAAGCCAGAGAAGAAGCCAAATATTACTCCTTTTAATTGCTCTGGGTTTTCAGTCTAAAGTAAGGCCAAGTTGTGGGGAAAGAGAAAATATATGATTAATCAGTTTTTGAATTTTTGTGTCTTAGATTCTAATTCCTGAATTGACATTATGTTCTGACTTAAAAGGATATGGGACTCTCTTTTAACTAAAAGTGATCCAAAAAGTGATAATACCTACCAATTTTATATCCAGCTACAAAAAATATTTCTGGACAGTATCTAAATGTACAGTGAAACAGACAAAAACACAAAATTTCATTTGGTTACATCAATGTGCCTCTTCAACATCCCAGTTTTATTCATTGTTGCTTGCTTTGTCTTCCTCAGAAACACTCTGGCTTTTCTCCCAATGTGTTCTGTTACAATAATAAAAAGTGTAGTCGAGAGCAACCGATGTGGAGAAAAGGTAACACAGAGTGCAGCAAGAAATCGGTCTCAGAGATTCCTTTCCTAGTCAGCGGTACTCTGTGGTTGAAAACTCCCCAGAGAGTTTTAAAGGCGTGTTCATATTACTTCATGTGTTTTCTTGTTCAAGTGTAAAATGTTTTATAGACAATGATAAAAAGGACTATGAGAGATAAAACTTTGAAAACTATGGGGCTATTGGGCTTCTTGATTCTCAAAATAAATATAGTAATGTTTGTTTCATAAGGAAGAGAGAAATAGAAGGAATTAAAATAGCCACACACAGTGCAAAATAAGTCACTTACTATCACTCTGTTCCATGAGCATTTTCCAAAGCATTGACCATTGTGAGCCTATCGATAGATCTGTGACCCAAACCAAGGGTTTCTCTCTTGCTGTGAATGTTTGTGTTGTAAAGACAAAATGTAAAGCTATACTCAAATCAAACAAGATCACTTCCTCTCTTTTTATTGCATGAACCTTCATTTACCAGGTAAGGTAACCATTTTTGTTGATACTATTTATTATCCTCCAAATGCTCTTAATTGATTCCTGGGACTTAATGCTTCTGAATTTGTTAAACACTGATTTATAAGAGAATTCCTGATGCTCTAATTCCACATTAGCACTTCTCTTTGTCAAATTCTACAATTCAGAGTATACAGTAATTGAAATTGTTATAAAATAGAGGTAGGGCTCAAGACTTATTTCTTCCTTTGAACCATTGTTTCCTAATTATACAGAAACATATAACCATAAAGTTATATGTCTAGACCAGTGCTTCTCAATCCAGAGTGATTTTGCAGCCCACCCTTACTGTGACATTTGGCAATGTTTAGAGACAACTGGGAAGGGGTGTTACTGGCATCTAGTAGGTAGAGCCCTGGGATGCTGCTAAACATACGTATTCGTTTCCTACTGCTGTGTAGCATAGCAGCTTAAAACAAAACTCATTTATTGTCTCGGAATTCTGTGTCAGAAGTCTGGGGGGTGTGGTTAGGAGGGGTGCTTCACCAGGTTCTCTACTTAGAGACTCACAGGACTGAAATCAAGGTGTCAGCGAGGTTGGGCCCTTATGTGGAAACTCTGGGGATGAATCCACTTCTAAGCTCATGGAGGTTGTTAGCAAAATTGAGTTCCTTGCACTTGTAAGTCTGAAGTCCCCATTTCCTTGCTGACTGTCAGATCTTCTCAGCTCCTAAAGGGTCCCTGCATTAGTTTGCTCACATACCCCTCCATCTTCCAAGCGAACAGCAGTACATCAATTGTGTTTTGTATCTTTGACTTCCTCTTTCAGCCAGTAAAAACTCCCTTTTTTAAAGGGCTTGTTTGATTGGATCGAGCCTGTCTGAGTAGTCTCCACATCTAAAGGTAAACCATTTGGGATTTTAATTACATCTACAAAAATCCCTTCACAGCAGTACCTAGATTAGTTTTTGACTGAATAATCAGGGGACTTAATCTTGGGGGACTATCTTTAGAGCTCTGCTTACCACAGAAGTCTATAATACATAAAACAGCCTCTCACAAGTAAGAATTATTTGTTCGCAAATGCCAGTCCTGCTGAGATTGAGAAACCCTGGTCTAGGCATATATTTTTGTTCATGGTGAAACTATTTTTAGTTTATCTTCCTCATAAGATGCAGATTAACAGCCTGCAACACTTTAAGAAGCATATGCCACTAGGTGTTTGGTCATGATCCAGACTCCTGATTTTCTAAGACCTGTTGGTAATAAAGATCTTATGGATTCTTTCACATCTGCTGGTCCATCTCTCCTTACACATCTGCTTCTCTAGCTTCACACCCATCAGTCTACTTAGTTTACACTCTTCTGTTCTTTGACACAAAGGATATTTTATTTAAAAATATCTTGAGAAGGGAGAAATGTTAGCATTCTTTGCCATTGACTGTCATCCCATGAATGTCATCCCATGTGTGACTGGAACACAAGTGCCCAATTACAGAGACTTTTCCTTGGTCACTGGTATACGAATCATGTGGTATGGTTTGTGGTTCATGGTAGACACACAGTGACTATTTGCAGAGTGAATGAGTTTTCTTCTCAAGAATAATGTAGCAAGAGGAATCTTGACTTTTTGCACAAATATCCAGAATTAAATGAGTCTGAGGCTTGGTTTCAGAACAGTTTTATTATGAGACGTAAAAGGATGAAGCATATGTTGATGCACCTAGGGTTTAGAAGTGCCTTGATGGGTGTATAAAGATGCGTAGGCTCTCAGTCTTTCTTAAAATAAGAGGCTCCACCTGGTTTAAACTCCTACCCTAGTGAGAAATCTCATCTATGACACCTCTGATGGGTCAAGTTTGTGTTTGAGTCTTTTCAGGTGGTGCCACAGGAGTTGGACACTTGGGAATAGAAATCTTTTAAGTTTTCTTGCTTGAATGCTCCCTAAAAGAGCTTTGGAAAATCATGGCCCCTTTGCACATTTTAATTTGACAGTTAAAACTTTTTAATCATCGCTTATCATTGCAAGGAATGTACTTTCTTACATATTCCATATCAAATATGTACATTAAATATATCTTGTCAAAAGATCAGCTTGATAGATTTAATTCATTAAGTTTGTGTAATATGTCTTCCATACCATCTATCAAGAAAATGCACTTTAAATGGTCAATTAAAATAGGCAAATCAGGCTTACTTTCTGTGAAAAAAGTATGGATTCATTTTTCAATTTAATTAAAGTAGAATACTTGTATCTCTGTGGTGACCATCTTATTTCTAAATTCTAATTCTAAGATAACTTTATATATATATAAACATAGATAAATTGATAGATATAGGTATTGATAAATTGATGTAAAAGATGATATAGACATAGACATGAACACAGAGCCTAAAATGAGTCTGTCACCTGGATGAAATAAGCCACTGCCCCATCAATATTTCTTAAAATCTTCTTGCTTTGCTGTCACCTCCTCAGGAGTTGTACATCCTCAAGGTATTCTTTTGTTTGGTTCTCCAATGATTTTTTACAAGCTGAGTGAGGATAGTAAGACTGAGCATGGGTGAGCATAGGTTTTTCTTTTGCAAAGTAGGAGCAGTGAAAGGAGAGGTGACATAGGATAAGTTTTAACCTCAGATGCATTTTGAAAAAAGGATACATATACAGATTGAAGATTTTAGAAATTACTCATTTAAAACTGTACATATCAATATATTCCTTGTGAAAAAAACCTTAATGTATTCCTGGGGATATGAGTCTCCACTATGAAGACAGCTGGTTTAGATAATAACCTGCTACATGACTAGAAAAGTTTTTCCAAAAATGAACTGAAATACATTTACTACACTATATATGTTCCACTCCATTTCAGTTCTGTCTTGGGTACCTAGAGTAGGATAAATTCACCTTCTACTGATGATGGCCCGAACATTTGAAGATTCTATGATATGTATCCCCAACATCTTTCCATCTCTAGGATTATTATTCCCAGTTCCTTGAATTATTCATTATTTCTCATTGTTTTCAGTCCCTTTACCCTGACAGTTATATTCCCATAAGTGATCCTCAAAATTATCAAAGTTTTCCTGAATTTTGATCCAAGACAGTATAATTTTTCTATTGCCACGGATAAAATATTAATCTTAGTAATTTTTTACAAGGTAAATAACAATCACTTACTGAATTCTTACTATATGCTCAGTGGTTAAAATAGTACTGCAAAGAAAATACTCTTATTATTATTCTCACTTTATAGATGAGAAGACTGAATTTAAAACAAAAACTAGATAACTTGAACAAGGCCAAGCATTTCATCCAGTACCTTGTTTGTTAATTATTTGCTGCCCGGGCCAGTAGTTAATTTAATGGCAACATGACAACTTAGGGAGCATACCGCTGGAGATTTGCAGAAAGGGGTCCAGAGCAGCTGAAATGTGAATAGGCAAAACGTTAGGATCACCTGAATGTCTGCTGGAAAAGTCCCTGTAAATGTAAGTCTCTGGCGTGTATCGTGCTGCACTGTGGTCAAGAATGACCGCCTTGGTGATCTGATGCAGTGAAGAGCTTTCTAACCTAGACTCTGCTCAGCCCTAGGGAGCATACAGAACATCTGGTAAACTGCTGCTGCGAATGAGAGGACCCCCTTGATGGGTCTTCCATTCCCCCTCCTCTGCTTGAACCAAAGAGCTCTGTTTTTAATCTAGTTTTATTTGTTCACACTTCCCCAATCAGAAGTAGAGACAGATAGAGATAAAATCAAAATAAAAGTGGAAGTAAAGATCTGTGTGTGTGTGCATGAGAGAGAGAGACCACTAGTCTTCAAAAGAATACTAATTTTGGAATTAGTTTCCTTGGGTTCGATCCCAGTAATATACTTACTGGTAAGTAACTTGGGTGTGGGCTTTAGCTATTCTGAGCTTTAATTTTCTCACCTGACATATAGCAAGTACTTAAAGATTTCTGTTGAGCAAATAAGTGAATACATGAATAAAAAATTGATTTTGTATTTTGGCAAAATATGACCTTGCAGGGTTATGTTGAGGATTAATGCCAATATAAATAAAGTTTAGTACAACATGGAACATAGTAGGTATTTTGTAAATAATAATAATAATGGCAGCATTTATTGTTGTTGTTAACTCAATGAGTTTGTGGATTGTTGTACCGGGAACCCATGTGGCACTTCTCTCTAAGCTAGCTAGAGATCCTTCATCAAACTTGAGAGCAAGTATTATATGTTACTGAATATTTGGAATGTCCCTGAGTCAGAGGGGCTTTTCCATCACAAGGGAAGAACCTGGGAATATCAGAGGTTTCTTGGTTCTCCACTCTTAGAAATGTGGCTTGAGAAGTCTGGTGGCAAAAACAGTGACAGTCACTTGTCTGGAGGAGGCCTTGCCATTGTGCCAGATGTACCAAAATCATAAAATAACTCAGTAGGGTCAATTCTTGCTGTCACTGCTATTTCTAGGGCTTGAATTGCACTACCTAGTGACACCCGAGTCTATGTATTTAGCATATTCATTCTCTGAGTAAGAATAAATTATTAACCTACAGCTTCTTCTTCTTGAAAGAGAAAAGAAAAAAAGTGTGCTGAGATTAAGTCCTGAAAATTGATGTCGTTAATCTACCCAAGACATTTTCAGTTAAATACCACTGATTTGTGGATCACATTCATCTGCTATAGGTTGCAAGTTCTCTAGGACCAAGAAGTTGTGTAAAATTGTGCAGACACTTTAAGCACTCCTAGTATAATAAGGACTTATTATTTATAACAAAAGAATAAGAATAATGGCAGGCTCATCACATGTCCTAGAAGCTTGGTCTGCAAAAGGAAACTCATTACATAGATATTGTCATCCCATTGCAATGTATTATAAAGGCATGTAAGTTTCTCCATGAGAAAACCCAGGAACTCATTTCTCCAAGTCTAGAAAACAGACTACTGAGAGTTAAGTCTTATTATGTAAAAGTTCTTTGCTTTATAAGACAGTTTTTTTTCTAAAGTATCTCTTTAAATAGCCAGCTCCTTTTTTGAAGTATTCAGAATTGGATTTGCTTTACACAATGTTTAGACTCAACTTTTTAGGAGCAAAGTGAGCATACAAAAATGGGATATTATATGTCAGGTGTCAATGGTTAAGTCTCACCTAGTGATCACAGTAAAACAAGGCTCTCGCCGTTCTATCTCTGAGTCCATCAAAGCCAGGACATCCACATGGGGCAGGTGGCTTTTACAGGGCATCAGGTGCCCTCATTCCGGGCACAAAAGCTAAGCCAGCATTGGGGTCATTGTCTATCATTAACTGTGTGACTCTGGCAGCCAAAGGCATTGATTCATGCTCTGAGCAATTATGCATTATTCAGCACATACTGAACTCTTCACTTAAATAGGGATACTTTAAAAAAAAAAGATTGAGGTTGTTATGAAGAAAAAACTGGTGACTTTCATTCAAATAAGTGGGAACAGAATTTTTTTTAGACATAGTATGTTTCTTACTCCATATGTAAGTCTTGGGCAAGGAGAGAAAAAGAAGCAGTTGGAGTAAGACTAGATATGAACACAGGGTGAGAAGAAGGGCCCCCCGACCGGATCACAGACACACAACCTTTCCTCCCTATGTCAAACTCTTGCTTGCAAAACCCTCTGCCTGCAAATACAAATAGCTAGTGGAGTCAGTTGCTCCTGTTATCTCTCAATTCTTATGCACCGTAGGAATAAAACATATTAGCAAGTTAAGTATTGTGTGGTCACTGTGTTAGACTCAATGCTAGGAAGAACAACCAGCAGGAGGGAAGAAGAAAATGCCCATGTAATAAGACACCCAAGTGCCTTCTAAGACCCTACAACATTTTTATGTGTTGTTCCAAGCTGGCTTCTCCAACAGAAAAATGAGAATACTTCATTTCGCAGGTGGCTACTGTAACCAAATACACTATTTATGTTTTCCACAGGGTTCTGAACCAATATTTGAGTAGTCTTTGTCCAGATTCCTGCAGGATGATAAGATGTGTTCAGGAAGTTCTAAGGCAGTGGTTAATAGGACAGACAGCAAAGGCACAGAGCGGTTTAGCAGCACAGGCCAGTGAAGGGGGATTTCTATAAGAGGCACAGTCCTGAGAATTGTCGTAGGGCAGTTCATTTCTGCACTCCTCTAAGTGATTTTTCCGTCTCCCTGCTGTGCAAGTCTCACGTGTGCTGTGTGTGCTCACGAGTGTCCTGTCAGAATAGGAGAAGGGTTTCATGCACCCGGCGGGTCTTAGAACGGGAGATGTGCATGTGAGGGAAGAGAGGAGAGACGTGGGTCAGGTGGAGAGATAAGTTGGAGACTCTGGTGGAAAGGAAAACAGTTAATTTTGATTATTTGATAAAACAAATAATTTTGACTATTTGATTATTTGATGATTAAATTTGATTATTTGATTATTTTGATTATTTGATTATTTGGTTACATGTTCAAGTTTGTGTTTGAGGTTCTGCACCTCACAACTTTCTCAGGTACCAGTGTCTGTTCAGAACCAGGCCAGCATCAGCGAGACTGGGGAGAGAGGCGAGTCTCAACAGCCTGGGTTGAAAAACGTGCGGCCTGAGAGGAGATGGATCTGCAGAGTGTGGAAATGAGTTCCTGGGACCAAGTGGAAAGGACTGAGGGTGAGGGATCTTGCAGCCAGAGAACTGAAGCTTCAACCCTTCCTAGACATGGGAGTTATGAAGGTGGGCTGCTCACAGGGTGGGAGTGGGGGTGCTGTTCGTGGGCCCTGGGCAGGGAACTGGGAACCTGTGTGGCAGAGGATCGCTCTGCCAGGACAAGACGTTGGGGTATGAGGGTGAGGTGGGGGCCTGGGGGGTGGCTTGGAGCCCTGGCAGTGGCAGCCTGACGTCACCGGCCTCTCTGGCAATAGGCTGCCAGCTCAGCTCCCCGAAGCGGCAGCGGTAGCGGCGGCAGCACGGCTCGGTCTCTGGCCCCTTCACTCCGTGCCTTCCGCAGCTGCCACTGCAGCCGCGCCGCGGGGCTCCCTCCCTACAGCCAGCGGCAGCCCCAGGTAAGGGACGCGGTGCGGCTGAAGGCTCGGGGCAGCGGGGCGGCAGGGTGGCGGGGCGCGAGTGTGTAGGCAGACCCGGCGGCCTGCGCAGACACCCCTGACCACAGCTTCGGCCCCCGGCCCTGCCCGGCCCCGGCTCGCGGGCCGCCCGGCTGCTCCGCAGTGCAACAGTTTGCAGCCGCCTCCTGAGGGCGGCAACGACAGCTCTGCTGCTCGCTGCGGGTCTACTTGGCGCTGGTCCCGCGGAAGAGTCTCGGGACCCTCGGGCTGGGTCTGGGCAGGCCGGAGAGGAGGTCGGTTCCCCAAACTTTGCAGGCGGGAACCCTCCCCCTTTTTTTTCCAGCCCTGCACTCCCAGAAAGAAGCAGGGTACTGTCAACTGGGAGGGGGCACTGGGAGATGGGGAGAAAGGGGCGTCTGCGGGATGTGCTTCAGCTGAGAGATGCTTCAGCTCATTTTTTTTTTCCGGGAGTGGGGAGGTACTAGGCAAGAAGGCTGGAAAAAGGATAGAGCGCGATCCTGCACGTCCGCCGCGGCGGTGGTGGCTAGAGGTGGACTGGGATGTGGTGCCAGCGACCCGCCCTGGAAATGGGACCTAAGAGATCTGACGCCTTCTGGAAAGGGAGAGTCGGGAGGTGGAGGGAAAGGAGGAGAACTGCATACCCGGAGCCCGCTGGGCAACCGGGGGTGGGAGCTGCGAAGGGTGGGATCCAGGCGAAGACAACCACTGACAGGGCGCAGGAAAGAGCAGAGGCGGCGCTCCGGAAAGCAGGGACCGCGCTCCGAGGCGACCGTGTGTCTGTTGTAATTAGAAAGTTGTGGAGGGTTCAGAGTCTGCCTCATCTGCTGAGTAATCCCCATCTCCGCGGTGCCGGCGCAGACCCCTTCCCAGACGGCGGTGCGAGCCCAAGCTGGCGGCTCCGGTGAGCGGCCAGGGGCAGGAGGGTCGGGGTCCTCCGGCTGCGGAGAAGACGGGCAGAGTCCGCCGAGGCCGTGTGCCCAGAGGGCTCTTTTGCAGTCGCGCGGATTCTTCCTGTCCTCCGCACTCCCCGGGGCAGCGACAGGGATCCTAACTAAGCCTGTTCTCTTTGCAGCCTGGTGCCTTGGCAACGGAAAAGGGCGCTCGGACACGCGTTCCAAGCGGGTCCGGTGAGGATATCCTTGGTACCGCTCGCTTTCCCTGACGGCTTGCTTGCCCGCAGTGGCTCGCTCAGTCCTTGGCTCGTGCGCAGACACTCCCACACCAGGGAGCAGTGCTGGGTGGCGTGGGATCCGTCCTCTTCTTGGCGGGTAGGAACGGTGTGCCCCAGAGAGGAAGTCTGGTGGGCCCGGCCCCTCCCAGCCCAGCGCCGATGAGTGCCCGGGCGCCCAAGGAGCTGAGGCTGGCGCTGCCGCCGTGTCTCCTCAACCGGACCTTTGCTTCCCCCAACGCCAGCGGCGGTGCGAGTGCCCAAGGCCCGGGCGCAGGCGGCGGCACCTGCATTACGCAGGTGGGACAGCAGATCTTCCAGTCCTTCTCCTCCACGCTGGTGCTGATTGTCCTGGTCACCCTCATCTTCTGCCTCATCGTGCTGTCCCTCTCCACCTTCCACATCCACAAGCGGAGGATGAAGAAGCGGAAGATGCAGAGGGCTCAGGAGGAATACGAGAGGGATCACTGCAGCGGCAACCGCGGTGGCAGGGGCCTCACCCCGGCCGGTGGCCAGGCCCCAACCCACATAAAAGAAACCCGGCTGGAGAGGCAACCCCAGGACTCCGTTTTCAGCGATCCCTCCAAAGTGTCCTCCTCCTCTTTGTCCCCTGGCCTCCCGAGCCAGGATCCCTATGCTCCTCCGCCTCCACCACCGGCCCCCAGTCCGCAAGGAGCACACGCAGCCTCTTCTTGTTTGGACACGCCTGGCGAGGGCCTTTTGCAAACGGTGGTACTGTCCTGATTGTCTAGCTCTTCACCTCTCCTCTTTTTTGTTTCCAGCATCTGTGCCGTCCTCGCTTTCCCCTCTGTTCCCTCCTCTTTCCCTTTCCTCTGGCCTCTCTTTCCTCTTCCTCCCTCCCTCCCTCCCTCCGTTCCTTCTTGCCTCCCTTCTCTGTCCTCCCCTTACTGTTTCTCCTCCGCCGAGGCACTGTGCGGTCTTTGTAAATATTGGTCAAGGAAAGTCTCGGAAGAAGAAATAACGCTGATAATAATACTTTATTATTAATATTTATAGTAATTATAATACTAATAACAATCCAAGCGCATGACAAATCACATAATTTCTCATTGTCGATGAAGGATGCGTCCTTCCCCTCCACCCCGCACCCCCCACAATGAGGAGGAGAAACCGCACAAGCTACCGAATCCTACAGAACAGGCACTGACCCCAGAGCAGAGAGAGTGGAGGGGGCCAGTGTCTTGTACATAGCTGTCAGGTTAAGGTTCCCTTCCCTTCCGTCCCCTCCACCCCTCGGGCTTTCACTCTCCCGTCAGCTTCCCTCCTTTCCCCCTTCCCACCCTCAGCCAGGCTCAGGCAATAGCATATTATACAGAAAGTGTCTACACTAAGCACCAGGACTACCAGAGGCCACAGAGACTGTCCCAGAAAAACGTGCATGACACGTACCGCTCTCCAGTCATTCCTCTTGTCACCACGTAGTTAACCATTCCCTTTTCCAGGACTAGGTATTTTAATTTACTTTTAGAGATGTCCCTCACCAGCCCACCATAGATACATTTAAAATGCTTAAATTAGTATAAAATTAGCTACTGTGTTAGCTCCCTGCCCCGCCCCCACCTGTACACCGTTGAGTGGCTGTCCAGCCAGTTCTGGCGTTGACATGGCCTCACCGAATGGTTACTTTCCTTGGCTGTGCGGGCGAAGGAGGGACTTTTTGGAAAGTGGCTATTCTAGCTTTTTGTTAGTTTCTTTCTTTTTCTACAATTGGATTTGTGTGCACTATCAGTTTTCTTAATATTAGATATTGCATAAGTTACTTTTTTGTAAAAAAAAGAAAAAAGTATTAGGTAATGCCCAGTACAGAAAATGCAGTATATAATCAAATCAGAATGTTTAATTTTTAGAACAAGTGCACCTTTGTTATATATTTATTATATTGGTACCAAATACAGAAGCAAACTATAGTTGTGTTCTAAGTCCTCCAAACTGTATATTCTTGTTCTTAATTTCCGGCTGTTGGTATAATGGTTATCACTGAGTGAGAAATTCAGTGGGGTAGGCCTGGCTTCTGCTGTTTCCAGAAGTGTACTTTTGTATCTTACTCTGTAGTAGACTGTTATAAAAAGATAACACATATGTTTTCTTTTTTCTTTTTGTGAATAACAGAATCAACCACAATAGAAAACAAACAAGTAATGGATGTGCAGGAATGCCATCTATTAAACATGGTTAATATTTAAACAGTGCCTGTAGTCCTCCCTGCATGCAATCACCACCTGGAGGCAGTAGTGTGCTTGTTTGCTTGCACTGTATGTGTTTGGAGGTGAGACTGGTGGGGATGTTGGGCAATTTGGGTGACAGGACATGCAAATTTCAAGGCAAGTGAAACCCAGTGATACTTGTAGGATAAGAATATTTGCAACTTGTTTACTTAGAATCCGTGCTTGCATCTGCGATGTGGCAAAGAAAGGGTTCCCTTTCTCTTTATGAGTCTGGCTTACCCAACTTCAGTGAACACATAAAGAAAAACTGAATAAAAAAGAAAGCGAGAGAAGAAGATCAATTTCTTTTGTTCTCTCTTCTAATGCCAGACAAGGTTATTTATGCTAGAAATGGAGTTCACCTATGGTTATTTACTACTTTGTTTCCCCTGGACTGATGGTAGTGGGAACCAGAAGCCTATTACAATCTTAATTATACGCAGTGGAATCTTCTCTTGGAAACAAATTCTTGACAGCTATTCAAACATTTGGAAAATGTATGAATGAGAATGTTCAACAAAAAGCTCAACTGAAAGAGCCCTTATAAACCTGCAGAGAGTAAGGCAACAGTGTCGCCAAGTACATCCCTCTCCCAAGTAACTAGTAGTTCTCGATTCTTTGTCTTGGTTCCAGGCATATGTGCTTTTAAATCCCAGAGAAAATATTACCTCTGAGGTTTAAGGTCATTTATTAAATTACCCAAGCTCAGTCTGCACCTTTTATAAAAATAATTTAATAAGCTTATTTTTAATCACCCATTAGGTATTCACTTAAGTTCTTTCCTGAAGCACAGAAGATCGTCATTTAAGCATGCCATGTTGTAACATTAGGAAGACCAGGTACAATATACTAAACAATGAACCAGATTCTTTCCAGTGCCTTAGTCACTTCCTAGTAATAGGTAAAAGAGTACATTAACTCCCTCAGGCCACTAGGGAATCCTTCAGTGCATCAGAGTTATACGTTGTACATCAGAATGACTAAGGCACTGTGAAGAAAAAAGTCCATTAATTTTTGTAGCTCACCCTCATCTGGCTGTAGCTCTTTAATACCTTATTATAGAACGACTTTTGGACTTGAAATTTGAATAGAATCAGGGACTCGGAGGGAGCTTCTTCATTTCCAAAGAGCTACATTAACTGCATAAATATTACTTTCTCCCTTATTTGGTGCACTCCTTACAGCGAATAATTCCCCATTTTATTAAAGCAATAAGATGTTCTGTGGTGAGCAATGCTGGATGGTGATTCCATTTCCTTGGTGCTGAAGCCACTCATACATTCTTGCCTTATGAATCACAGTGCATTCAAGGCATGCAATAATAATCCCCCTCCAAGGAACAACCTGTACACTCTAGGGGTAATTATGAAATTGTCTTATGTAATCTTTCCCCTAAAGGAACAGATGAAACAGAAGAAATAAGCATTATATATATTGTTTTAAAAATATTCGATACTTCTACACATGGGCACATATCCAAACGTTTTACTGTGTACTTTTAGATATATGTGACTTTCTCCATTAATTGACTATGGCTTAATATTTTTAGTACTGCTTTGTGTAAAGATAATGTGGTTTGTGAGTCAAATTTCATGCTGAGTTTAATATACTCAGAGCCCTAAGCTTCTGGTGTTATCACTTGAGACTCTTCACGAGATAGAGAATTACACAGAATTCTAGTGATGCCATCCCATCAAATTATTGAAAGAAGCACATATCCAAGCAATTTGCACAGACTCTGTTTAAAGCATTGCTTCTTATAATATAGATCTCAATTGATAGTCTAAGGAGTTTGGGATGCTACTGACAGGGAGTTTTGGATTTCATGTAAATGAAACAAATAATGATCTGGAAAAAGGTAAATTTATTTTAAAGATTTTATTCACCGATGTCCCGTCAGACTAATTGCTCCAAATCCCTATAGCTATAGCTCAACTTCTGCACTTGCTATTCAGTATTAATAAGGTGGCATGCTTGATTCTTATTATTTTTAAAAATGAGAAAATTGGAGAGAGAATACAATTATGTCAACTGTATGGGACTCTGAATCTTAAAGATGTAGATGAATATAATCTTCTTTAGAATTTATATACACTCATAGATATGTATTTATATATACATACATTTTGTACAAATTTACAATAGACTTTTTGTATTCTCTTTTCTGCCATTACAAGAATGAGATGGAAACCAAATAGTTGTTCCATCCTCTTATCCAGAGAGGATACTGAGGAGTCAGGTATATGCATGTACTTCTTTCTTTGGGGTCAAATCTGAATGACTTTTCTCTTTATTTAATGAAAGGGGAGAGTCCTGTTTGGCTTGGGAATTGGTAATTAGATAAGCTTTCTTTCATAGGTAGTGACTCAAATGTACCAAGGATAATGAATTCGTGACCATATCTATTGGTCTAAATATCTAGATGGAAAGCAAAAATATCTAGAAAAGGTTTAGGACCACCTAGACCACAAACCTGGATTGTTGCTCATTTTTTAAAATTCTCAGTCTCTGTGTTGTATGGAAATAAAACATATCTGCATAGCTAAGGTAAAGTAAAAATATGGCCATTATATGCTTAGTTTGATAAGTAGTTTCTGAAAAACATGGATAAATTAGTTTTTAAAACTTTGGCATCTGACTTTCGCATTGAATTAATTAGATAATGTTTAAAATTCCATTTTTTCCATTGTGCAGACTTATGCTTTAAATTTATTTCTGTGGGTGACAGTTGAACAGATGCTAGCTGATATTATGTGAAAGTTGTAGGTTGAATTAGAATGAGAAACTTTAATCTCATATGGTCAGGTTCCTCAGGTGCACTCTCAGATGAATGTGAGCTTTGAATATGAATCTGAAAAGCCACTTATCTGGGCCATCCTTTGTTGGAACTAATGATTGTGGCTTGTAGACATTTGGTTCATGTGAAAAAGAACTGACCTATCTATAGAGAGGTATTTAATCATTGGATTGAATAATGATTTATTCTGATTCTAATTTGGTTTTTGATTTATTTGATAACATTTGAGAAACAACTTTGATGGCTTGACCTCAATACTTATTAATGTCACCAACCTAATAATACAATTGGTGCCATTTAGGAATGAATGCTTAGCTAAAGATAAGAATTAAGTTAACTTTAATCAGGGGCAATGTCTCATCAAGGTGATCCTATCTGAGGCAGGGATTTGTGATTTCATTGAGTTGCTTTTATAGAGAGGTTAACAATAATGATGACAACAAGAACAACAACAGAAAAACTGATTTTTGAACTCAAGTATATCTAAGAAACATAATAAAACAGATATTAGAATTCATGAAAATTTTGTTTTGCTTTTCTATCAATAAAGAGTTTTCTTGTTAAATGGCTTTTTGGACACTATTTCCTTATTAATTTAATGTACAATATAGCAGGATTGCAAAAGTACTCATTGTATTGCCCTCAGATACTCAAAGAGATTAGTTTTTTTAAAAAAATTCTCTCACTCCTCTGACCTTCCTCACAAACCACCTGCATTTGAGAAATGGGAAGTGTATAAATTTCAGAATAACCGAATAAACTGAGTGCAGTAGAATGATTCAGCAATCCTTTCAGGCAGATGCTCGTGCTCTTTAGGTCACACACTTAATCTCTCCAACTCCCTCTTTCCCGGCCTGCACTTCTCTGACATAGCCAGGTATATAGGGGAAGCATATAGTCGGCATGCTTTTGCTGCAGTTAGGGGAGGAAGGGAACCTCAGATTCATGTAAATGTCTGCTGAAAAGCAGCTGATTGGCACTGCTTTATAGTCTGAGGTACCATTGCTCTATCCAGCTTTCATGCTGACATCCACCACAGCAGTCTTAGACCTTGGACATTTGTCCTTGTATCAAAGTCATCATCCACAGAAATCTATATACCCTTCCATCTCTAGGTCTAGCCTTGCTTTTACGCTTTATCCCCTTCTCATAGGAACTTCTGCATACCCTACATACCATGGATCAACTCTCGCAAGACATGGGTTCTGGCTCAGGATCATTCATCTATTTATTTCCCATTGCTGCTTCAGTTCTTCTAGTCTTGAACCATGTCAGATAGTGCCATGAAGAACTTCTTCTGAAGATTCGTAGCTCCATTCTAATACATTCTGGGGGCGGGGGTGCCATTTGGCCCTAATCCTTGGACATATTCAAAGCTATTTAGATGTATATGAAGTACTACCCTCTTCTTCTGGACTCATTATTCTGTGTAGAGAAGAGAATAATAGAATGCCTTAAGAGATGCCTACCTCATTTTTCTTTTGTCTTATTTTTTCAATCAAAATTGTTCCAGACTGCAAGAATCTTATTGCCCCCCCCTTTTTTTCTTATTCCCCCCATTTTTTCTACCTGAGACTCCTCTTACTGTGTAGTTATTATTCTACTTCTGCAATGGACTTTGTCTCCTCCTTTCTAACTTCAGCCTGTCTGACTAATAGCAGTTGGACAGGTTGTAGGAGACAGACTAGAGATGTTTATTCATAAGGAATCCTAAGTTGGGAGATATTTGAAACATGTTATACTACCATAGTAAAGTTTTCTTTTTATGCAAAGGACCTGTACTCATGATTCCTACCCTCCTTTTTTCTAAGAAGCTGAATGCTTGATTATTATTCTACATTCATTTTTCTCTTAACTTACACCTAATATCTCCAAGTTTGGCTAGAAAATCTAGACACTGATGGAATCTTTTAATTTATATCACAATGTGGCGTCTGAGAAAGTACAATCTCTTCACAATACTGGCCTGTTGCTTCACTCTACCCACAACCCTCTAGTCTGTGTGTTGAAAATGTTTCCTTGAGTTGTGATAGACCTCCAGTGAATGTTGAATACTGCAGTGGAGACAGATAGTTAGCCATCTAAATCTAAAGGTGGCAGGAAGTTTGGATTAGTGCCACAGCCCAGTCTCTAACCATGGTCTTCTTTACTCCCAGGAGGAAAATATTCTCTAACCTCACCTGTTGGACTCAAGAGACAGAAGGATGTTAACTTAGCTAACTCTCACAAGACTGACAATGATCTACTCACTGACTCCTTGGGTCTCCCTGGATGGAATTAACTGATGAAATACTGGCTGGGTGTTCTCTTTCTGATTAATTGTTAAAGTCCAATTTCTCCTTTCACAAGTACCATCTCCAAATATGTCTCAATCTTGAATTGATGCTGATAGTTTTAGGCCTCCCTCTGAAAAGTTGGCTCTATTTTTCAAAACTTTACAGACCAAGAATGGGCTCTAGTGATGTTTTGACAACCCTTCTTTTCTATATTTTGCTCCCCATTTTCTATCTCCATCTGCAAATCATCTCTGAGACATGGTTCTGACTCAAAATTTTTAATTTTAGCCTAGAGGTTTTTATTCACTCTATGGTACAAAACTTTGCTACACACAGACTCTCAAAAGTTCTGGGAAATACCCTCAAATGCACTAAGATGGGAAAAATACTCACCTTTCACATACAAATATTCAAAGCAAACATGGCTTCTCAATTTTTCTATAATTCATCTTCTCTCACATTTTTAAGAAAATTCAAACACAAGTTTTCTACCTTTCCTCTGTTCCTTTCCAAGGTGGTATCTGGGTGTGACTTATATTCCCTCATGGTGGCAGCAAAGGAAGGTTCCTCAGTAGTAAAGAGATTCTTCCTAATTTAGGCTGCAGAGTGGCTAGTATGGTCTGCCTCCTAGGAAGAAGGTTCCAACTAGTACCCACCAGTGAAGCCTATACACTTGGACATTGTTAAAAATGTAGTCTCAAATTCTGAATCTACAGAGACTTTTCTGTTTCAAGGGCAGGGTTTGCCATTTTGCTGTGTTCTAAGTCTCTCTGGGCCCCCTCAACGGTGACAAATGGGAATTTCTGAGTCCCTTAGTACATTCTATTCAGACAATGGGAATAAGAAGACTTCTGGTTGCCTGTTGTCACCACCACTGTCCTAGTGCCACCGCCTTCCTGTAGGAGGAAGAGCACAGTCGGTCTCTGCAGTATAGGCTCCCCTCATATAGCCAGGGAGATTTTCCAAAGCCTCTGCTACCCTCCAAATCCTCAGGTTCTTTGGTCCTATCAGAATGCTTATCACAGAACCACTTTATTGCTGTTTGTCCCTGAATCAAGGGTTTAGGGGAGCAAAAACTTTGGAATTTGCCTTCCTTAATCAATATTTGATTCTTTTCTTTGTCCCCCTCCAAACTACCCAGGATTAGAAAGGATAGACTTTTCTATATGGTTTCTCAAGGCCCTCATTTGGTAAAACCACACAGAGAGGAGTAGATTTTGGACTTTTTGCTTTCTAAATGCCATATCCTACACCTTCACTCTAACCTTACACTTAAGTTTTACAATGAAGGATGGAGTGTGAAAAAGTGATTGACTTAACTGATAAACATTGGGAGGTGCTTCAGAAATATTTTATTAGTTACACTTGTTCACATGTAAGTGGTTGTTTCAAGTTGAATGGCAGGAATGCAGTGACATCAGAAATCCATCTTCCCTCTCTACTTGTCATTGTGTAAAGTCCTAACGAAGCTCTTAGCTAAGTTAAGAGCTTGGCTCCAGTGGTTTATGTAGGGCCCTGTCAAGTATACTTGAGAGAGATCATAGGTGTCACCAGTATTTTGTGCCTCAGTATGGATCAGTCGTCTAGAGATCCTGTGTTAGAAAGGATAGGAGGAAGTGTAGGGTCCCTAAGTTCCAAAGTCCGGACATTATCAGAAGAACAAGAAATGAGATGCTAGAAGACACACTTCTCTAGCTTTGCCCTGTGGGTTAGCTCTCCTCCCCCTGTCATAGTGTATCCTATAGGGACATGCACAAAGTATGGTGAGAACGTGACCATGATGTGGCAGAATTATTTGCAGGGTCCACTGAGCTAGTTCTGTTTGTAGACTCATAGGCTCATAGGTAACTTCACTCACTTGCTCAAGTTACATGGCTCTGTTTCTCAGAGTTGCCTGCAGTTCCCACCGTTTGGCCACATTCCCATAGCTAATCCTGGATTGCCTGCTGACTAGGTGACATTGACTGGTTTTATTTTAAGATTGGGTTGATGAGATGATCCCTTTGATCTTATACCTCTAACATTTGAGAGTTCATTCAGTCAACAGTTATTCACTT
>PVKM010020763.1:0-23131 GCA_004027735.1 Carollia perspicillata
ACTTTCTTATTTTATTAAAACACACAGAATCACTAGACTAGGAAACAATATTTACATGTGCATTATAAAGGTCTTGTTGGCAAGTCAGGCCATGATCCCAGGCCATGATCACAACTGATAACTGTCCTCATGGGAAGTACACATATGAAAGCTCTTTCAGTCTATCCCTTGAAGGAAAGTCTAAATACAAAACAATGCAGGTCAATTATATGCTCATCAGAAATAAAAATATGACAGAAGTCAAATATGCAAATAACTTATTAAAGACAAATGTTATCAACTAAATTCAATGTGAGGTGTGCTTAAAATGTCATTTTATTAATTATGATATTATTCACCCTAAATTGACATTTCTCTCATTTTCAATGTGAATATATTAGTGTTAGAAGTTTAAAAGAGAGAACATGTATTTATAGCCAAGAATTGGCTATTGTGGATATTGTTGCATAATGCATATTTCCAAAGCATTTCGACTATGATATGGAAACAAAGACATGGGAGCAAACTCCCTCTGCAATAACAGAAATGAAACAAAATCTAAGTACTTGCTGCCCAAAGGGGGAAGCCTGGTCCCCTGGATGAATATCATTGTGTCAGGAAATATGGCAAGGCAATGGAGAAAACTAGTACATGCTTGGAATGCTGATTTTAATTAGTGGTAAGTTACTTAAAGCATTATTCATATATGAAGGCACAAAATAACACCTATTTGAGGTTTAGGTTATAACACATTCTACTTCTGGTGATAACTTATCTATTGTTATGATAAAGTAGCCTACAGTAAAAAAAAATCAACACAAAGTTAAAATAAACTCAATGCAATAAAAGTTTATTTCTCATTAAAAAAATGGATACAGTATAAAGTTGAATGAAAAAATTTTATAACTTCTTGAGATTAAACATTAGCATTCAGATAAGTTTTATGACTGAACTTGGTTCTTTTAGGTTTAGGCCAACACCTATAGGTCAAGTTCACATCTCTGGCACTAGGGATACAGTTTTGGAAAAGCCTAAATAGTATTTATAGAGCTTGGTGTTCATGGTTGCAGGAATTTCAGCAAATTTTTCCTTTTTGTATGTAAAAATTAGTATTAGACCTTACATGTGGCCCTGTGGTCTCTAATATTTAATTTTGTTTGGTAAAGCCAGAAATGTGCTTTGCATCAGATTCCTATTTATTTGTCCCAAGTAAAAACGATCATAAGTGGAATGTTCATTCAGCAGGAGGAGACTGAAGAGAGGGTCAGTTAACTACCATAATCACACTGAGCCTTGGGTTATATAATAGAAACTGAGGATCCCATCCAACCAGGTGTGTGGCCCTTCACTTCTGAGACTCCGTTTCCTCTCTGCAAAATGTGGTAGATTAACTATACTGTATATTCAACAGACATTTACATAGAAATTACCAGGTGCCAAGCGCTGTTTCAAAGCACTTTGCATGAATTGATTCATTGAATCATATGACAAAGTTTTATATTTAAGTGCCACGAATAACATGCAAAGTAAATCCAAGTAAGGAAATAGATGTAGATGGGAGGTCAATATTCTATATAGTCTAGTTAGGATATATGCTTACTTTATTTAATATGCTCTGTGTTATGTTTGGAGTCCACCATTTCAGGTAGGAAGTAACATTTGAGTAAGTTCTGACTAAATAAAAGGGCCACCCATGTAATGTTTAGGAAAACGACATTTCAAGCAGACAGACCAGCAAGCACAAAGGCTCTGAGATGGAAATATGCTTGAGATGTTGGAAACAGACAAAGTGCCCAGCTTCCTAGAGAGGAAGGCGATCCTGCAGCACAGAGACTAAAGGAGTAGGCTGTGAGATCAGAGAGGAAAAGACAGTTTGGTTTTCTTGTATTTGATGGAAAACCAGACTGAGTTGCCATGTATTTCGCATGTATTTTCCTAATCTAGGCTACCCCTTTACCTTATAATAAAAAGAATGTACACATATAAAGATCCTACATTTTTAATAGGGTCTTGACCCCATTATCTGTTTATATATTCTTCTAGGGAATGTTTGTGTCTCCAGCAACCTCATCAGTACATCCTTCCTCAGAAGCCTCAGTTTAATTTTTGAAGGCAGACTGTATGTAATAAGTCTAAATAATATATGTAATTTGTACTAACTCCTGTGGAGGGGGCAGCAAAAGTAGAATAGGATCTACATTCTTCAACATCTTTTGGGGTGATATGATATATAAAATAAAACTTTAGATTTCTGTGATGCTGAGTCATAAACCACAGTAACAAGATACATTTCATTACTCAAGTTGGCTTCAGCACTTACAGATACGCCCTACAGCAGGGGTGTCAAACTCATTTATACCAGGGTATACATTAGCCTCGCAGTTGCCTTCTAGGGGCCAAAATAATTTTAGGACTGCATAAATGTAACTACTCCTTAACCGTTAAGTAGTCAAAATTACATTCGGCCCTTTGAAGGCAACCACGAGGCTGATGTGGCCCCCTGTGAAAATGAGTTTGACACCCCTACTCTATAGTATACAATACAAAATAGATAGATCATGTTGTCTTTAATAATGTTTTTCTTCAACATTCAGAATAGTTACAAAGCATACACTTGTGACAAAACTGGATTCCAGTCCCAGCTCCAGAGTCAAAATCAAAGTGCAAAAGATATTTTAAGAGCAGAAAAAATATATATTGGCTCAATGTAAAAAAATTAAAAGTAATAAACATTTAATTCAATGTCTTCGAATGTATTATATTCATATATAATTATTACATTTGATATTCATAAAATATTATATTTGAAAATAAACTAGGCATTAAGTGTCAAGTGAGCCCCCAAATTTCTGAGAAATCACAGCCAATCATAAATTGAGTAGATGTCTCAAAACTAAATAATTACAATAATAAACTTGAAAACCTTTACAAATATTACTGGGACCTTGGCTGGATAGTTAAGTTGAGTAGAACATCATCCTGATAAACCAAGGTTTCAGGTTTGATCTCCAGTCAGGGCACACACAAGAATCAACCAAAGAATGCATAAGTTAGGGGAATAACAAATCAATCTCTCTCTCTCTCTCTCTCTCTCTCTCTCTCTCTGCCTAAATAAATAAATAAATAACATTATACTTAATGTGATATGTGAATATATTTTACTTTGCATCATATATTGAGGACGGGCACTTCAAAATGAGAAGTACTAAAATCTATCACATCTTAAAGCAGATTTACATGGGTCTTAAAGATGGATGAATGTAATAAATACCTAGGGATAAACCTAACTGAGGAGGTAAAAGACCTATACTCAAAAAACTATATAATGCCGAAGAAAGAAATTCAGGAAGACACAAACAAATGGAAAGATATACCATGTTCATGGATCAGAAGAATTAACATCATCAAAATGTCCGTAATATCCAAAGCAATTTATAGATTCAATACAATCTTTATTAAAGTACCAATGATGTATTTCTCAGATATAGAACAAATACTTCAAAACATTATGTGGAACCATAAATGACCCCGAATGGCTGCAGCAATTTTGAGAAAGAAGAATAAAGTAGGGGGGATTACAATACCTGAAATCAAACTGTATTACAAGGCCACTATAATCAAAACAGCCTGCTACTGGTGTAAGAATAGACACATGGACCAATACAACAGAATAGAGAGCACAGAAATAAACCCAAGTCTCTATGGTCAATTAATATTCGACAAAGGGGGAAACAACATGAAGTAGAGCAAAAATAGCCTCTTCAACAAATGGTGCTGGGAGAGCTGGACAGCTCCATGCAAAAAAATGAAACTTGAACACCAACTTACACCATACACAAAAGTAAATTCAAGGTGGATAAAAGACTTAAATATAAGTCATAACACCATTAAAATCCTAGAGCAGAACATAGGCAGGAAAATCTCAGATATTCCATGCCACAATATTTTCACTGATATGTCCCCTAGAGCAAGGGACATAAAGAAAAAAATAAACAAATGGGACTTCATCAAAATAAAAAGCTTCTGCATAGTTAAAGAAAACAGCATTAAAATGAAAAGAGAATCAAACATATGGGAAAACATATTTGCCAATGATACCTCAGACAAGTGTTTGATCTCCAAAATACATAAAGAACTCACACAACTTCACTGTAAAAAGACAAGTAACCCAATTATAAAATGGGCAAAGGACTTGAACAGATACTTTTCCAAGGAGGACATACAGAGGGTCCAAAGACATATGAAAAGATGCTCAGTATCACTAGCCATCAGAGAGATGCAAATTAAAACCACATGAGATATCACTTCATACCAGTCAGAATGGCCATGATAAACAAATCAACAAACAACAAGTGTTGGAGAGGTTGTGGAGAAAAGGGAACCCTAGTGCACTGTTGGTGGGAATGCAGACCGGTGCAACCACTATGGAAAACAGTACGAATTTCCTCAGAAAACTAAAAATGGAACTGCCTTTCAACCTGGAAATGCCACTTCTAGGATTATATCCTAAGAACCATGAAACACCAATCCAAAAGAACCTATGCACCCCAATGTTCATAGCAACACCATTTATAATAGCCAAGTGCTAGAAGCAACCTAGGTGCCCATCAGTAAATTAATGGATCAAAAAACTATGGTACATTTACACAATGGAATTCTATGCAGCAGAAAGAAAGAAGGAACTCCTACCCTTTGGGACAGCATGGATGGAACTGGAGAGCATTATGCTAAGTGAAATAAGCCAGGTGATGAAAGACAAATACTATATGTTCTGACCATTAACAGGAACCTAATCAACAAAACAAACAAACAAGGAAAATATAACCAAAGATACTGAAATTGAGAACAGGCTAACAGTGACCAGAGGGGAGAGGGGAGGAGATAATGGGGGGAAAGTATGAAGGGTTTACAGGAACAATTATAAAGGCCATATGGATGGTAACAAGAGGAGGTTGGAAACAGGGGAGGGAGGTGAGGAGGGCTAGGGTCATTGGGAGGAGTGGGGGGGAAAGCAGAAATTGTACTTAAACAACAATAACAAAATAAAATTTAATAAAAATAAAGATGGACGAATGTGGAGGTATTGCCTAACTTTTTGACCTTCCTTCTTTTACTGCAAAAGAGAAACAGAATATTTTCCATGTTAGGTTATTCTGAAAAATAGAAGTAAGACATGAAAATCACTTAAAATTTTGTCTGACACCTAGCAGACCACTTAATAACTGTTGGTGTTGCTATATTATTGTCTATGATTATTATTATTATGTCTGTTTGCTTTATGATTCTAATAAAAGCTGTCATCTCATCAAACTCGGTGACTTCTGTACCCCTTCATAGCACGTAGTTTGCTGTAACTCAAGTATTCACTTTGTTAGGCCTTAATATATGCCATTTCAATTGAGTGATGAAAGTCATAAACTGAGAAAAATAGAAAATGATTGTTGAAGTCAGGTTTGAATATTAAAAGCATCCTGCTGTAAATGCTAAGTTGGAGTTTGTGACAGAAACTATCAGACAGTGTTGTGATTATTAACACAAGGTGATAAGAAGTTGGAGGAAGATTATTTGCATGGCTCAAGTTATGTGGAGGTCAGACTATTTAATCTTTGGCTTATTAAAGGGTAGATGATATATACAGTGCCTGTGTTGCCTACACAGTTTCTGGATTTAGAAAGTGTTTAATAAATGGGTTGATTTTATTAGCTGCAAAGCATTAATGGTAATTGAATATCCCAAACTATTCATTCTACTTTGTAGTATAAGCTTAGCAAATATTTTTCTTAATATGATTGCAAATATATCTTTGTATAGTTGTTTCCTGTTTGGGTATTGTTTCCAGAAATCTTGTTAAGATAATTTTTTTGAAGTAATAGTGGCTTAGGTATAGTTTAGCTAAAATGTAAAATAATGTGTTAACAGAGATTAAAATACATTCAAATAAGAGTTAAGCTAAAAAGAAAGAAAGAAAATGGAGTGTTTTGAATGTGCAGCTGGGCCCAACAGACTATTATAAAATCTCAAAGGCTGCTGAGGAGAAGTAGAAACCCACAACAGAAGAACAGAAAATTTTCAGTTTGTCAGAGCAGGTAAGAAGGTGAGTGAGGACCAAATTGAGAGACAGAAGGCCTTACAAGAGTGTATGTACCTTGTATGATTCTTTGTTTCTACAACCTGAGTTTTTAAAACTATGTCTTTATTCATTCAGGAAATTTCTGTTTTTAATGATGGTGTACAAATGATAACAAAGAGACTACTAAATTAAGTATCCCAAGGACTATCACTTTCAATGTTCTGATGATCATATCATGGTGATATTACTTGTAACAATTCTCTTCTTTCTTAATTTCAAATTTCCTAAGGAAAAATTTCAAGGAGGCTCTAACTCCACCTCAGACCTTTCAGGCATTGTCCAACATTCAAAGTAGCAATCACAGAGATTTCCCTGCTGCTGAAATAATATTATTCAAAGGCATTTGCTCGAGCTTTGGAGAGCTGGGCAGCATCTTCTCACCTCTTTAATTGTCAGCAGGATTAGTTATTCAGATATCCTACATGTCAGAACCTATGCCCAAGCAAATTTTCTAAGACTGGATCCAAACAGTGACTAAATACCCATTCTTCTGCAAATATGAGAGCCAAAAGATGGGCACCTAATGTGGCCGAACTTCCTGCTGGAAACCTAGGCAACATAAGCAAAATCCTTAAATGTCCACATAACTTTTGACCCAAGTGAAAGTCTATGAATTTATCCTAGGGGAATAATAAGAAATATCTTTATGAGTTAAAAAACTACAACATCAATTATAAAAGTGAGAAACTGGAACATGTATAAATATTGATGATGATAAGCTGGTTAAATAAATTATAACTGACTTATAAGTTATACTATAACATATGGATTCAATATAAGGGAAATAGCGATTGAAAAAACTATAACTAGAAACACAGAAAAATCATTAATAAAATAAAGCTACAAATGACCAGAAAATATGAATAAATGTTTAGCCTCAGAGTAGTAAAGATATACATTTAAACTCTAAGGGATACCATTTCCACCCCAAAGTTGACTGTGAAATTCTAAAGGGCTAATGCATCCTGTGATGGCCATGAAAGGTTTCTGATTAGACTGGCACAGAATATTAGACAGAGCTCCCAGGAAGGAAGATGGTAAGTCAGATACATTTGGAGTGGGAAAATTTTAAAAAGTCCATAATGAACATATTGAAAATATATGTTTATATTTAAGAATCATTAATTAATATAATAATGTCACTAATATAGCACCATACTCAGGTTAGACTTTATTTCATAAAATTGAAATAAATGGTCTATAGCCCAACAAAAGCAGAGTTTAATTTTACAGCATTATTTTGTTGGAAACAAGAAGTAGTGGCAGGTCCACCAAGTGGAAACAGTGCAGCTGGACAGCAAAATGCAATTGGGGCAGCTAAAACAGAGTAGCTCTATCATGACCCATTGGGACTAGGAGACCAGCCTAAGATATAATCATATCTTTGAATAACAGTCTATTTTGTGAAGAGAATTTATTTGGAGTCAGGAGACCTGGATCCAAATGCCAGCTCTGTCTTATCTCATCTGCGAGAGCTTACACAATACATGAACTTTCCTAAATTTCAGTTCTAGTCATGTGTAGGAACTGGCTTAAGACTGGCTTATGGGAGCCAATCGTGAACACCTCTTCCCAGTTCAGTGATATTACATCAGTAGCTTGAAATTAGGAATGATGGATGCATTTATATCACAGAAACTAGCAAACATAAACAAGGGCTCCTCCCTTGACAAGAGCCAGTTGTAAGATATTTACCAGTATGCTACTGGTGGAAACAATATGACCAAGAGTTTTAAAAGTGTCTTGTGAAACATAACATGTCTTGTGATGTTTTCTTAATATCATTCTGTGCAGTGTTTTGATAGATCAAAACTTGAACAAAGAGTTTTTAAAGGTAACCTTTAGTTTAATGAAAGAAAGAGTTGAGAGAAAAGGGTAATTAATGAGGGCTTAGGTAGGCTTTCTAGAGCCTAACATTTTATGCAAGTTCAGGAAAACATGAACAAAGAATGAGAGATAAGAGAACAAATTAGGTAAAGGGAACATGTAAGAAGTTCTGAAAAAATGTAGGTCAAATACGAGGACACAAATTTTAGGCAGAATTGAAAATGATATGAAAGGCATGTTTTACTTTTTTATGTTCTAGAAAATTCAGATGAGATTTTTGAAAGCATTTTTTCTCTTTTTATTTCTTTCATTGTTATTGGAACAAAGTGACTGTCTTCACCAATACAATCAATACAATGTACTTGCATTATTAATGCTTATGTATACAATGTTTACACATAAAAAGACAGAATATAAGGATATTTTATGAATAATTCTGTATGTAAATGTATGTGATGACAAAATAAGGGTACAGTTAAGATTTCAAAGTGTTCTTTAGACTGAATGAATATTTCTTGTGAGGACAAAGTGGAACTTGGAAGTTTTTTGGCACATAAGTGACCAAAGGTCTCACTGGGCAACATGAGTAATTCTCAAACCCTGCCAATGTTGATATAATCAATGTCATGGTGCAACCTGGCCACCTCACCTTGTCTACTCTTTTGTTTTATGATCACTTATAACCATACAACTAAAAAAATAACAACTCAATATCAGCAGTATAAAACAGAGGCCAAATTCTATTTTCTGTTACTTACAATTCTTCTTCTACTCCTATATTGAAAATAAAAAGTTAGTGTGTGAAAAGTGAAATAGTCACAGGAAAAACTTCATATTATATATAGATATAATGTAGTATAGGAGGTTACAGCATTAAAAAAGTAAGATCAGAGTATTCAAATCATCAAGGTATAAAAAAAGTAAGTGATTGATGCAACAAAAATTATCATCATCAATAATTTTATAAAATTTTGCCATAAACCATATTATCAGTAGATTCCTCGATTTCCTTCCTCTTTTCCTTCCTTCCTTCCTCCCTTTTCCCCTTAGTTCATTACTTTTCTCATCTCCTCTCCAAGTCATC
The DNA here is from genome assembly GCA_004027735.1 of Carollia perspicillata. NCBI lineage: Eukaryota > Metazoa > Chordata > Mammalia > Chiroptera > Phyllostomidae > Carollia > Carollia perspicillata. Next base: position 9,021 of record PVKM010020763.1, read on the forward strand.
ACCTCTGTTCAGTTCAGAATCCTGTTTGTAAAGGTCCTTTTATAAGGCACATATCTGATTGTAACACTCTTGGTTAAAACATCATATTATATGCACCATGAAAGCCAATATTCTCCCAACTGTATCCCAGTCTGTCTTTCACGGCACATTTATCCTCTCTGCTTTTTCAGTGTACCCTAAGCTCCAGAAACATATCAGCAAGACAATTCCCAAATGTCTTACACTTCCAGCTTCCATGGAAAAGAAGACAAAATATATAGCAGAAAAAGTTGGGTTTTGACAAAAATTCTTACCTGGTCTCCACCCCTTAGCTGCTGTGGTACAAAGGGGGAGTTTTCTGACTTTTCTCTTCCTCCAATTCTTATTGCATAAAATAAAGACTACAATAAATGAGTTAGCATATGTGAACTGTCCATTAAGACACCTTTGACCTTTTGTTAATAATGATAAAGATGATGATGACTGTGCTGGATATTCCTCCTGTGCATCTCCAGATATCCTCCTTCCTTTCTCCACTGGGTCTATATCCCCAGAGACCTACATCAATGATTAGTAACTAGAAAGAACTTAATTCTTTTGAAATACTGTAGGGGTATTTGCATCAACTGAGCTCTTGCATCCTGGCTAAATTTTTTCAGTCACCTCTTTACATCATCTACTTTGTGTAATGACATTTGCCACTGTAAGAAAGGCGAGGTGAATCAATCTCATCCATTAGGGACAAGCAGTGACCTCTGGAGTAGAAGGTAAAGCCGCTGAAATGGGTGGGAGAACACAACTGCTACAATAAGAAGCCCAGCTGCCCCTGTTTTTTTAGTGAAAAATTCTAGGAGGACTACACTTTTAAACTTGGCATATCATCCTTAGAACTGAGGAATTTCGTATGAAGCAGGTCAGAGGAGATTTAATTTTCAAATGAGATTAAAGGAGATCTAACTCATTGAGGAGGTATGTCTTTCTCTTTAGGATCCATAGAAAGGCTGCACTTCGAAAAATATCCCTGTCTAGGAACCTCACACAGAAAGTCAGAGAAAGACAAATACCACACGATTTCACACATATGTGAAATCTAATGAACAAAAGGAACTAATAAGCAAAATGAAGACAGACTCAAAGAAACAGAGCAGGCTGATGCTGTTAGGGTGGGAGGGATAAGTTGGTGGGTGAGGTGGACAGGGAATTGAGCTAAAAAGTAAAAATGAAAAAACTCATGGACACAGACAACAGTGTGGTGATTGCTGGGGGAGGTTAGTTGGGGGAGCTGGAAGATGAAGGGGGGATGAATAGTGGTGGACAGAGACTTGACTTGGGGTGGTGAACACACAATACAGTATACACATGGTATGTTGTAGAATTGTGCAACTGAAAGCTGTATAATTTTGTTCACCAGTGTCACCGCAATAAATTCAATAAAATGAGAAAAAAGAAGCTCTTCAGTAGGTTTGTTGATATTTTAATATATAGCAAACTTAGAATGCAATGTGTATGAAAATAACTTGCATATTTAAGTTAAGCTACCTTATCTTTCATTTTCCCTTGGGTTTTAGAAACAAAACATCATTATTCAACATTATTGTATAAATATGGGTCCTCTTAACTGGAATTGAACTGGGTCCTTCAAAAAGAGTAATCCTCTGAAACTTCTCTGAAACTTCTATTGTATTTCACTCTGGAGATACATCTCATCTCCACGTTTGTTTTCTGGGAGTTCAGGCCTGCCACCACCACTTGCAGGTCTCAGGGTCACCTCTAACTCAATCTGCTCGTTCTTCCTACTGCCAGGCTTACCAGCTCCTTTTAACTAGCTTTTTCTCTTAAGAAATAAAATTCTATTAGAGTTACCTCTATCACTATTAGCTTTGCAGCATTCCTGACATAATAGAAACACAAATTAATTCTCTCTCGATTACACACACACAAACACACATATTCTAGAAATAATTCTGACCTGGTTCCTTGTGCCACATTGCTGCCTATCACAGGGGAGAGGTTTCTGAGGCCATAGCACAGCAAACAACTTGAGAAATAAAACTTGGATTTGGTGTCAACACTTGCAAATTGTCTTAAGGGTTCCTGCTAATTTGCAGCACAGAAAAACACAAGTGTGAAAGTGTGAAATGACACATTCTATAGGGAAGGGTGAAGGCTGGGAGAGATGAGGTGAAGAATGGTTTTATTTTAAGAGGATGCTTAATTTTATTATAATCAACTGTTAGACTTTTCCTTACATTCCTGTTTACTGCAACACTAATTTTCCAAAGAAGTGTGTGTCTGAGTTTCACCCATAAATCCCTGAGGAAACAAGCAGACCATAAAATTCACTCTAAGGAAGGCTTCTTAGTTGGTCAATGAATCCTAACAGGACAAAAACTTGTAAAGCAATTTGCATTTGAAATCATGTGCTGTCAGCCCAATTCTTGATTGGTCCAAATAAATCATGAAGGAGTATTGGGAGACACTGTGGGAGAGGTGTCAGGGGAGAAAAACAGAGATGAGGAGCAATCTTATTTCACTGCCTTGCTTAAAATTCTTTCAGCAGCCCTGTGGTCTACAAATGGAGCAGTGTTGAGTGGTTATTGGGTAAGACCAGCCGGGTCTTTACCAGTAGAGAGTCTGGGTTGAAATCTAGTCAGTAAAATATGACATTGGATAAATGTTTTTCCCTTATAATTTTTCACTTCTTCATATATAATATTATAAAAATACTATAAACATTTAGGTCTTTTTAGTTGCATAGCTGAGATCACTTTAAAAAAGCACTTAGTCCAGTGTATGGTAAATAAAAAAATAATCAAAATTCTTGAGTATTATCATTATTGGTTGGAACATGAACTGGTAGATATGAAAAGGCATTGAGAGGATTATTTTTTAATTTATAGATGAGAGCACTCAGGCTCAAGGGTATTTTCCAACTTTCTGAAAGTCAACCAAATAGGAAAATGATCTTTTGTTCCACAGTCCAGAGCCCTTGTATATGACAACAGCTTGCTTTGAAGTTCATAAAGGCTAAAGAACATAGAGAATTTGCTTCAAAGGTGGTGCCTGAATTTCTAACATTGGCTCCAAAAGTTTCTGTGAACAGTATTAGAAATTAATTTCATATTCTTTCTTTTCTTTTCTTTTTTGTTAGAGACAGAGGAGAGGAAGGAGAAAAAGAAAGAAGAGGATCATGTGGTTTCCTCATATGCGCCCCCTACTGGGGACCTGGCCTGCAACTCAGGCATATGCCCTGATGGGAATCAAAGCAGTGACCATTTGGTTCACAGGCCAGCCAGCGCTCAATCCACTGAGCCATGGCATAATCTTTAATATCATATTCACTGTATTACTTTAGGTGTAGAATACAGGACACACCTCCAATAACCAGCCCTTCCCTCATATTGCCATAACTCCCATTTGGCATATGTCAGCAAAATTATTGTCATATCATCATTTTTCTAGAAATAGTGCCTCATGTGTTTAAATTAAATTTTTTAGAAAACAAGTGGAAAATTTTCATGTTGTGTGCTCATCACTCATTGATGGTAATTATTTTCAGTGATGGTAATTATTTTCAGGGTATGAGATCATTTGTCCATGTTCTTACTCAAATGATGCTTTCAAATAGAGCTCAGCCATCTCCTTTCTCAGAAAGGCAAGCCAACAAATTGTTAATACTTACTTCAGCTTTCATGCCAGAAAGAAGAAATCAGACCCATCTCACTCATTTCTTACATTAACACATACATGTATACAGTTTTACCATGCATGTATGACTTTGTTATTGATAGTATGTCTGTGAGTCACTTTTATTGAGTATAATGTGGTTTTCTTAAATAATGTTAAATGGCTAAGCATATATCCCAGCTGAAATTCTGATGCGTATAATTCAGATTTTTAATCAGCTTAAACTCAGATTTCTTATTTCAGTTGCTCATGTGTGAATGTGGGTTTTGTTTCAAAGCCATTGTAAAGGGAGACAAAGCACTGAAGATCACATGGTAACAGTGTTCAGGATGCCGTGAATGGTAGGTCATGCTGGCACAGTCATTACCCTTCTCCTGAACTGACCACTAGAACCACAGTCATTGCATGCCAGAGTGAAAGAGACTCCAGGCTTCATCTGGCTCATTAATTTCATTCTACCAATGATAAAACTGAGGCCTGGGGAGCTGCAAATCATACATACATACAGAGAGAGAGAGAAAGAGAGAGAGAGAAGGAAAAACAGGAAGGAAGAAGAGAAGGCAGAGAAAGAGGGAAGAAAGAAGAAAGGGAGAATTCAAAACAGAAAAAGTACTATATAATTTGATTCAACCATCTTAAAAATTAATTTTCCACTTTATTTTCAAATATGTATAAAATTAAACTATAAACCTGGCAAGCTGGGAATCACAGGAATCACTCAGAGTTGAACAGTTGTTTGTTTTATGGGGGTTTTCAGCTAAAAAATAACAAGAACCTTCTCATATTAAAATACAAATGCTGATAGTGATTAAAAGAACTGCACAGGCATAAAGATAAAAATGGTACCCTCAAGCCAGCTGAAAGGCTATTTAGATTTTTTGCTCAACTAAAATAACAAGTATTCAATAAAACAAAACCAAAATGAGTGCTGGAGCTAGGCTTCTCATGAGATTTCCTGTGACTTTAGCCCTGGCATTAATTAGAATGTGAGGCTGCTATTTCATGACTGCTAGTGGTTTGTTATTTGTAAGTTAAAGACCAATAAAATATATAAACAGAAGTTTGTTCTTGATTAGAATTTATATTTGAAAAATTCTGAACAAAAACACTAAGTAGAAAATACATGGTGTATGTTTTGTATTGCAATATAAGCTCTGACAATATACTCTATGTCTTGAAATGCCAATTATTTTTCTCCTAATACAAAACTGAAAAGTCAATTATTGAGCAAAAATGTCAATGTTTTTCATATAATACTTTTAAAACAAGTTAAATGTGCACAACTACATAGTAGTTAATTGAGAAAAGGTCTCGGTCTCTTACAAATAGCTTTCCTTTCAGTGCCAACATGTAGGACAAACAAAACTGGCTGAGACTCAGGTGTTCGCTAGGAGTTCATGGACACACCTCTGAAGGCTGCTAGTTGCAAACACACATTCTCAGTGCAAGCTGCTCATCTCTGGAAATTCTCTTTTTTCCCCATTAAATATGACAATACATCATTACAAATCAGGTGTTAGGAGAGATAATTCTAAAAAAAATGAATGTATGAATTTTATGTAGAAACTTGTTAAAATTAGTTATTTAAAGACCAGACACTACTGGGGAAAATGATAGTTAATGAACTATATGCTCCTTTATTAGGCTTTATTTTAAAATCTATCAAGGATCCTAAGGGCAAGAGAATCCTCTTTTTGGCTTTTTTTCCCCATCATTTTTTATTGTAAAATATACATAACATAAAATTGACCTTCTTGACCATTTTTAAACCACTTTGTCGAATACGATTGACGTGTAAAAAGCCACAAATGTTTAATTGTATGCAACTACTCAATTAGTTTAGAGACAAGCATATATCCATAAAATCATCACCACCATCAAGACCACAAACATATCTATCAGCTCACAAGTTTGCTCCTGAGCCCTCCATCATCACTTTGTGTGGGGGTGGGTAAAATAATCTAAGATCTACTTTTTAGCAAATTTTAAGTACACAATGCCATTTTTAAGTGGACAGTTCAGTGGTATCAGGTACATTCATATAGTTATACAGCCATGCCCCCATCCATTTTATCTTGCAAAAGTGAAACTCTGTACCTATTAAACAGTAACTCTTTATTCTCCCTAACCCTCAGCCTAGCAACCACCATCTACTGTCTGCTCTATGATTTAACTAAGCACTTCATATAAATGGAATAAGATAGCATTTGTCTTTTTGTGACTGGTTTATTTAACTTAGCTTAATGTCCTCAAGGTTTATCCACATGGTAGCATATGTCTGAATTCCCTTCCTTCTTGATGCTGGATAATATTAAATTGAATTTATCTCATTTTTGAGTATCCATTTATCTGTTCCTGAATACTTGGGTTGCTTCCAGGTTTTAGCTGTTGTAAATAATGCTATGACCATGAGTGCACAATTATCACCTTGAGACCCTCCTTTCAATATTTCTGGTTATGTACCAAGAAGTAGAATTGCTAAATTATACAATAAACTTATTTTTAATTTTTTGAAAAACAGCCATACTGTTTTTCACAGTGACTATAGCATTTCACATTGTCAACAACAGTGAACAAGGATTTTAATATCTCTACATTTTCACCAACACTTGTTTCATTTTTTTGGATAATATCCATCTTAATATGTTTGAGGTGGTATCTTGTGTTTTTGAAAAAATTTCATGTGCTTATTGACTGTATATGTTCTTTTGAGATATGTCCACTAAGTCTTTTACCTATTTTTGAATCAGGTGTTTTTGTTGTTGTTGTTGAATTTTATAAGTACTCTATATAATCTAGATATTAATGTGATTTACAAATAGTTTACTCAGTCTATATATTGTCTTTTACTCTATTGATGTACCTTTTATGCAATTTAAAAAAATTCTTATGAAGTCCAATTTGTCTAATCTTTTGTTTGTTAACTGTGGCCTTGGTGCCATGTTAAAGAGATCATTGCCAACCTCAATGCTGTGAAGCTTTTGTTCTATATGTTTGTTTAAGAGTTTTAGTGTTTTAGTCTTATGTTTAGGTCTTTAATCCATTTTGATTTAATTTTTGCATATGGTGTTAAGTAAGGGTCCAACCTCATTCTTTTGTATATGAATATCCAGTTTCCCCAGCATTATGTGTTAAAATAATTGTCTTTTTCCCTTTGAATGGTCCATGAAATATTATTTGAGTAAATAATGTGAGGGTTTTTTTCTGAGGTCTCTATTTTATTTCACTGGTGTTTGTGTCTGTCTATACACCAGTACCATACTGTTTTTATTACTATAGTTTGTATTGTATTTTCAAATAAAGAAGTATGCATCCTCCAACCTTGTTCTTCTCTTCCAAGATTATTTGTCTATTTGAAGTCTCTTGAGATGCCATGGGAATTTTAAGATGTATTTTAAATTTTTTTCAAAAAGAGACATTGGGAATTTGATAGGGATTATGGCTGAATTAATTGTTTTTTTGGAGTCATAGTGATATTTTAACAATTTTAATTTTTCCAAACCATGAACATGGATGTCTTTACAAGTATTTGTGTCTTTAATATTTTTCAGTTCTTGTTGTACATCTTTGTTCACCTTCATTAATTCTTATTTTATTATTTTTGTTGTTACTGTGAATGAAATTATTTTCTTGATCAGTAATTACAAATCTCTTGACAAAGAAAAACTTTGGACTTGTTGGTTCTGTTGTCTGTGGGAAATTGGGCTCTTCCACAGGATTGTGAGGAAAGCATTCCCACAACACACACGAGAGATTGTGGTGTAGCATGGTTTATTCACGTGGAAGGCTGTCCCTGGGTGCCCTGTCTGTCTGCCATTAAAAAAGTCCAACTGTGTCCTCAGCAACACCATAACAAAAGCCAGTGTTCAAAGGTTATGCTTCATTTTAAAGTCTTTGGGACAGTCAGCAGACAGGATCTGGTAGCTGATAGACCTGCATGGTCTCACACTCCCAGGTGAGAGAGTGTACACAAAATGGGTGGGTGACAGAGAGAGGGGTGAGAGAGAGAGAGAGAGAGAGAGAGAGAGAGAGAGAGAGCGAGCTCTTTATTCCCTAGAATTATATATCTCAGGCTTGGAAAAGATGAGCAGCACTTTCAAAATGACCATCAACTTTCCAAGTTTTCACAGGCTTTTGATAGGTTTAACCCCCTAGTTAGGCCGATAAACCTCTTGTCAAGTACCTCCCCCTGCACCATGTTGACTTCTGTTGCCCATGTGCCTGTCTCCCTCTGATCCACTTGGCAATCTGGCACTGGTGAGGGGAAGGGAAGAGTGTTAATCATCTTGGTGGAGCAATGCTGTCATTCTCTAGAATGGGATGCTGTAGCTTCCTGGTGAAGCAAACAGGTTTATGCGCCCCCGTTTATTAAGCACAATGTCAAATTCCCTTTTGCTCTGCTTTCTTTATTAATAATTAGCTAATCGTCAGTGGTAACAGCTCCGCTGGTGAATTTTGCCGAATATTTAAAGAATAGCTAACACCAATCTTTCTCAAACTTTTGCAAACATTTAAAACAGGAGAATGAATGCTTCCTAACACATTCTGAGTTCAGTGGTACCCTGATATCAGAGCCAGACAAAAATGCTACAAGAAAATAAAACTATAGATCATTGCCCTTTATGAGCATTGGCACAAAATCCTCAAGAAAAGTGAATTCAGGAGCATATTAAAAGGATTTTATACCACAGAAAAGTGGGACTTAACCTTGGAATTCAAGAAGAGTTCAATATATAAAAATTAGTCTAGGTAATATACCACATTGCGGAATGACACATAGGTGCTCAATCATCTCAATTAATACAGAAAAGCACTTGACAAATTCAGTGCCCATTCATGATAAAAACACTCAACACAGTAATAGAAGAAACAAACTCAACAGAATAAAGGCTATATATAAAAAGCCAACAGCAAACCTCATACTCAATGGTGACAGGATGAAAGCTTTTGCTCTAAGATCAGGTAAAAGGCAGGGATATCCACCATTGCCACTTCTATTGAACATAGCACTGAAGTACTAGCCAGAGCATTTAGATAAGAAAAGGAAATTTAAAAGTCCAATTTGTACAGGAAGATGTGAAATTATCTCTTGTCACAGATAATATGATCTTATATATATAAAACCCTAAAGATTACACACATGCACACACACACACATAAAAACTGTTAGAACTAAAAATGTGAATTCAGCAATGTAGCAGGACAAAATGTCAACAAATAGAATCAGTTTTATTTCTACATACAAACAATTAATGATCTAAAAAGGAAATTTAGGAAATATCTCATTGTACTTGTAAGAATTCACATAAAAAATATCTTTGTAGCTAAAAAAGAGGAAACAGCATTAATAACTATAATATATATTATACAATTTAAATTTTCATTTAAAAATATAACTTTTATAATAAACGTTTAATTCTTTTTTACCTTTTTCTCAAAATGACAAATAAATACAATAATTTAATTTTAGATATATTAGGATTCATTTACAATTTAAGCCTTCTTTTATGGTTCAAATAACTTTCTGAAGTTTACATAGCTGCTAGGTCTTTATTCATATTCTGTGCTACCTGCTTCTCTACCCATAAAATGCATGTAATCCACTATGTGACTGTAATTAAAGAATAATAAAAAAAAGAACTCTATTAGGCATGAGAAATTTTCCTCCTTAGCTCTCTCTCTCTCGGTAGCTCTCTGGTAACAGACAGATCATTGTTTTCTCTGGGCTTGATTTTCCTCATTTGGAGAAAAAATATGGAGGAGAACCTGTGTGTGTCATCTGATTTGCACTAGTTGCCACATTGTTTTCCCAGCTGTTCCCCACTATGTTAAAGTGTCTAATGTTGACCTCAGGGACTAAAATATGAATACTGGAGGCTTCCATATAAGCGGATTTCTGTTATCATTTGCTATAGAGGGGGCACTTGCACTGGTCCTTCCTATTTCTCATACGCTTTATACAGAAGCTAAACTTAAGTGCTTTTAAGCTAAACTTAAGTCTGTTATAAAGTGCTACTGGAATTTAAGATTCATCTGTAGTCAGGATTATACCACTAATATTGATTATTAAAATTATTAAAAGAACTAGTGCTTTGAAAAGAAGCTTAAAAAGATAAAGGGTACTAATATTAACATTTTATAGTATTAGTTTATTAATAATTATTTAATTCCAATATTAAAAGTGTTTCTTAATAAAGTGACTCACACAACTGAATCCTCCAAGACATATATTAGCACTGAATCAGAACTGCACATAAGCAGAGCGACAGCTTGTCTTTTTCTATAAAATATTTTTGACAAGTGAGGATGACAGAATCCATAAGCCTTCTACCCCAGGACTTCTTAGTCTGGGTTTTCAGCTATCAAAATAAAAAATAAGACTTTCCAAACTATGCTTTGTTAATGTTCTGCAGGGTGGAGGAGAGAGAGAATCCCTGGTTTCTTAGGATTTAATTTCTTTCCAAGATCCACTTGACAGTCTAGTTCACCCCTATTCATTCTGATCCAGGCCTTGAAGCAGGTTGTGTGTGTATGTGTCTGTGTTTATTTAAATACACATTTCTAAAGGCAAATAGAGATGTATCAAAATACTTTCCCTTACCACGTGCTTTCTAATCTTTAAAGTCTGCTGCAAAGAAAGAGGGCAATTTTCTCAGTTCAGGCTACCATAACGACTTGCTATAGATTTGGTGGCTTCAAAACAAATATTTATTTCTCACAGTTCTGGAAGCTGGAAACCCAAGATCAGAGTATGGGCGTGATCAGGTTCTTAGTGAGTGACCTCACTTAGTTTAGAGAGAGCTGTCTTCTTGCTGTGTCTTCACATGGCAGAAAGGGAGCCAGCTAGCTCTATGACCTCTTCTTATAAAGGCACCAATCCCCTTCATGAGGGCTCTACCAATCATGACCTGATTACCTCCCCAAAAGCCCCAACTTCAAATACCAATACATTAGAATTAGTGTTCCAATATATAAATTTTAGAAGAACACAAACTTTCAATCCAGAAATGAAAGAGCTGTTTGGTAATGGTTTTCCAAACCAGGAGCTGGTTTTGAATAAGGAGATTAGAGAAAGTGCACATTAGCATTGTGTATTTGATATTTACAGTTCCAAGTATTTGCTTAAAATCCTGAAAGTCTCTGACATGTTATAATCTATTAGACTGCAGAATTTGAATCATCTTCTATTGGGAGTGGAGGCAGAGGTGAGTGGGGGCACTCCTGATGAGTGGCAATGAGTCATTAACTAATGAGTGAACCATGCTGACTGTTCTACAGCCTCATCCCACTTGGTTTCACTGTTCTATGGTGTTTGCCACAGAAATGATGGATGTTTTTCTCTCAGAAAGTAATGGTTTTGCACCAACAATATATCCTCAGGAAATCACTAAGGATATGCATTATGATTTTGTGAGTAGAAAATTATTGAAAAGTTATTTATTGTAGTAGGCCATTAGAAACAACTCCAGAGTTCAAAAATATATTAAATAAATATATAGTATATCTAAACAGTGAAGTTTTGTGTCTGAAATGAAGCTGTAGAAAATTATTTAATGGCATGGAAGGTTGGTCATTCATTGTACTGTTAAGTGACAACAGCACCACAATATGCATACGAGCACAAGGATAAACAGAGAGCAGACAAGAAAACTTAGATATGCACCCAAATCCCTCATAATAACACATTTTTCAAAATGTGGTTAGAATACAGTAAATTAATTTACATGCTAGTTCCTTCTGTGTTCTAGCCTTCCGTGGTCTGCTTCTACTTTTAACATACTAAAAACTTTTCCGAAGTTAGTCAGGGTGATGTATAGTTGTGATTATAGGAAACGGAGTTTATTCTTGCATTATTATTTATCAGTTGTTGTATTATTTTCAATTGTTGTATTGAAATACAATTGTTGTATTATTATTGTTGTAGTATATGAACAACTTTAAACCTACTTTTGCCCACCCCATATTAAAGTGAAATTTGGATGTTAAGACTCCCCCAAATCTTTAATGGCAAGGCATCCCCATTACACCGCTGACAAATCCTGAACTCTTTCACATGGCCAGCGAGGCCCTGCATGAAGGGGCCCCGCCCCCATCTGCTGTTTTAGTTCAGCCTGCTCCCCGGAGACTCAGCTCCTGTCACACTAAGATCTTCCAAGATCTCCCTGAATTTGGGGTCTCTGAATGTGCTACCTTCCCTGAAATATTCTCCAGGTGCTCATTCTTCAGGTCCCAGATTAAATGCTATCTCCTTAAATACACTCACAATCTTATCTGAAGTAAGGCATGCTGTAGCCTCCATTGTTTTCTATAATAATACCTTTATCAGTTTTTATTTCCTCTGTCTGGCTCTTTACAAAAAAGGAACTTGACAATAAGTTTTATGAAAGTCATAATCATGTCTGCCTTACTCATTACTTGCTACACAGTGGCTGCTACACGGTATGTAAAATAATTGTTACATAAATGCATGAACAAAAATTTCATCTTTTTTGGCACACTTACATGAATAATAGTTTTAATTTCTATTAAAGATCAACAATAAGTTAAGATGTTATTCAGGTTTTAACACTTACAGAATATAATATACCCTATTAAATCAAAGGCTTAACAAAAGTCATTCCATTTATTTGTATAGGTTTTTTCTTTATCAAAAAGTGATTTCAAGTATTGAGGATTTTCATGTTATTCAATGATTTTATCAAAATCTTAGGCACAATGCTCATCACATCCATCTCATGTGACAGGAGTAGCTACATCGGATCTGTAAACAATCCGGCTTCTCTGTTCACTCAGTAAAGCAATACAATTATATTCTTTTGGTAAAATTAAATATTTTAGTTAAATAAATATACTTCATAATTATCCACTTTAATTAAAGATGCTAGATTAATAAGCTTGGACAGGAGTTATCATTATAATCTATAGCATTCCTGAAAAAGAACAGAATTGCTGTGGTTTCCTTCCTTTGTGGTTATTCTTGAATTTAAAACATTCACACACACACACACACACACACACACACACAAACAAACACCTGTTTCTCAGAATATTTTTTAACACCTACCATTCACTAAAGTGTCATCAACTCACTATCACTTAAAATAGATTTTTAAATTCAATTTGCTTCAAGAGATATTACCTTTTGTGAAACATTAATTATTTCTAGAGAGAGATAGGACAACTCAAGATTACAAAGTTTTTAGATGAGTTACAATGACTGGATGCTTTCTGTCCCAGCATATGCAGTTCCAAATCCCATTTGAGAAACTCTCAAAATGTCTATCAAAAAATCTTTTTGGTGTGTTATCTCTTTACTGTAAGTGTTTTCGAAAGGGTCAGAACCTGTCTGGAAAGCAATGATCAGAGGAGTGGTTTTCTCTGGAGTGCTGCACTATCTATGAAATTGCTTTTATTAAATTATACTCAGGCTTTGAATATTAAGATAAAGGCATGTAGTATACCATAAAGTTCTTTGTAGTTTTATATCAAGGGTACACATTTCTTACTATACCTTCAGAGATAAAAAATTACACGTGTGTACTCAATTATGTGGACCAGGAAAAGAAATATGTTGGCATACAGCTATCTATTTATATACCCTCACGGTCCTTTACAAGTTCACAGGTATCAAGTACATAAATGTGTAGGTTGCAACTGTGACTCTGGCGTAGTGGGGGAAGTAATCATTGCTGACACAATATTTTTCTTGCAATGTAGTAAAGGTTCAGATAAACATAGTCTTTCAATTACACACTGATATGAAATGATTAAAATAAGTCAGTTGTACAAATGATTAGTCTGTGAAGTACTATAGCAAGACCTAATTTTCCCTGGTTTTTAGGGTGTAGAATTGGAACAAAGGGAAATTTCAAGTTTATAAGTTAAATTAAACCAGACTCTATTAAGAGCCGATGTAGCCCTGACTGGTATGGCTCAGCAGCTTGGGTGTCATCCCACAGAACAAAAGGTCACCAGATAGATTCCTGGTCAGGGTATGTGTCTGGGTTGTGGGCCAGGTCTCTCACACATTGATGTTTCTCTCTCTTTCTTCCTTCTTCCCTCCCCCTCTCTCTATAAATAAATAAATAAAATCTTTAAAAAAAGAGTGGCTGTAGTACAGTGAAGTTCAGTCCCATTTCATTAAGGGGCAGCACTATTAAAGCCAACGCTGTCCTCAGTTTTGCTTATGTAGTGATGAATAAGTCTCCCACTCTCGGCTGAAAGATTTCCAGTCTTACAGAAAAAGACATAAATATAAGAAAATAATTATAGTACCATATAATAAGATAGAGTTGGAATCTGGAATTGGTCTGGAAAGATGAATTAGGGATTGTGGTATAAACTCAGGAGAAAGAAATTAGTTATCAACAGTGGAGGAAAAAAACATGTTCCCACAGGGTTGCTCTGCATAAAGTTATTTATGTAAGGTTTTTAAGGAGGCAAAG
>PVKM010020764.1:7028-23236 GCA_004027735.1 Carollia perspicillata
TGGCTGAGCCTCTAGCTTCTGGTTGCAGATGCACAGAAGGAAAATGGAAACAGATTACAGTCAGTCTGATATCCAAATAACAAATAGGTAACCCAGAGAGAAATTTGTTTTATTGATGTTTGGGAAGAGATCCACTGATTTCCTTGTCTGCTCTGCCCTTCCACTTTAATTGAGGAAGATGCTGGCTAAAAGCCAATGGGAAAATAAAATAAAAGAGAGTGCTTAATCGCTGTTAGGCATCTGCTCCTGTGCACACACAGTCACACACTGCACATACAATCATGTGCACACCGCACACACTTTGGAATAAATTCTCCCAACAATCTGAAGTTTCCTTTGGAACTGGCCATCAATTGAGCACAAGTCATTTTCCCAGGATTGACAGGTGCTCTAGGCTTCAGGGCAGATGGACTGCCCAGGAAGGGATCAGCCATTGGGCCTGGTGCTGAGGGGCTGGGGCCTGGGGATATGGGCTCCATAGGGAGGAGTTGAGATTGGGCTGGGATTCAGGCAGAGAAGGGATGTGGCCTCCCAGAGGCCAGGAGAGGCAGTGGGATCTTAATTCAGAAACCCTCAAAAAAAATCTCAGCTGTGGACTCTCAGAAATGGCAGGGAAAATAAAGAAAAACCATGGGAGGAAAGCAAATAGCTCAAAGGAAAGAAAAAAGAAAAGGTGTAAAAAGGAGGGGAGGGGATGGGAAAGACATAAGGCCCTAGTGCTGCTTCTTTATCATCAGAACCACAGTCCACATCTGAAGTTCCAGATAGAAGGGGAGCTTTTTGTGATACTATAAATATACTTTATAGGCTTTGGTTTATCTTTATGACAGAGCCAATGAATAATTTACTGGTCAGTAAAAGATCAAAGAAGCTGCTAGGACTGCAGCTTGAAACATCAAAACCTCTAATGCTTGTATAGATGCTATACCAATCCTGCATATTTACTGCTTGATGGTTTACAGTCCTGTCCCCTGGTCCCTAAAAGGGAAAACTTTTAAGAAAAAAGAATAAACAAAATACTAGGGCAAATAGACATAGAAACAGACATGATAAGAACAGTGCTAGGGGTCACAGTGAAGCTGATATCACGAGGGGTAGTCATGATTGTGGGAAATTGTAGTGACCTAGTCCCATTCTACCCCCTCATCTGTCACAAAGAACCTCAGAAAACGTGTGAAGATTTGTAAATGCCAACAAAATGCATGTGATTAACATTCTGAGAACATATTGGAGAGAAACCAAAATCCAAGTGAGTAAAGAGTGAATGGCCCCAAGTCCAGTCAAGGTGACACAGGCATGTCCCCGGGAGACCTGGACATGGTTGTTCTAATAGGAGAAGGTACCAGGCTTGGATCCTGGAGAAGGAGGCCCAAAGTAGGCCCTGCCCCGTCCTCTTCTTGCCTGGTACTATCCCAGACCTCAGGCCACACGTCCAAGCTCTGTCTCCCCATCCCCTGCAAAACAATTGCCCTTCAGCCCTCCTCAGCCTCAGGATGGCCACAGTGGCCTTAGACCTGGAAAACAGGCCCTGAGGAAACTGGCTTGGGCTATCTGAGCAGAGAACTCCAGGTTCCCAGTAGGGACAGTACCAAAGCCAGGCCCTCTAAAGCACAAGTTCAGGGCAAGAGCCTTATTACCTAGGTCTGTGTGTGGTAGCAGCCTGAGGAGCAAGTGTTTGTTGGAGTTCATCCAGCATTGGCTCAAAGGGAGAGACACGGGTCTACAGAAGTATTCCAGGCTCCAGAGAGGTGTTGGTGCCGGTTACGAGGACTTTGGGGTTCATCCGGCCTCATTGTGCGCTAGCTTTCACCAGCCCCCAACCCATGCTCACCTTTGACTAACAGGCCACTTTCACACTTGTCCTGGTACAAGGAGGTGCTCTAGACAGCAGACAGAAGCCTCTGTTCACTGAAAAGGAACATCCCCTCTGTAAAATATTGCACGGAATTTGTCTTTATCAGTCTCTTGTCAGTTAGCATGAGTCAGTTTACCGTGAGCCCACTTATTTCTGAGAGCCCTTGTCCCTCTTGGGGTGAGATGAGTCAGTTGTGTGCGGCTGTTTTGACCATTACAGGATTTCTAGCATCCCTGGTCCCTACGCACTGAATGCTGAGAGCCAACATTGGCCCTTACTCACTGAGACCACCCAATTCCCACACATTTCTAAGCACCACCTCTCCCACATTGACCACCTCTCTGGTTGGGACCCACTGCTCAACTACAACTAGAGAAGAAAAGCATAGGAGTAGACATGAGGATCCGCCAATTGGGAGACATGGACAGATGTGGGTATAGAAACATACAACAGATCAGAGACCAAACAGAAACGGGGACAGATGAAAAATCATGAGGAATAACTAGAACAATCTATGATAAACCTCACACACTACCACAAATTGATACCATCAGCAAATTGCCATTTTATTCTTCACTTTCTGTGAGAAAAAAATATAAAGACTCCTTTGAACCCTGTTGTCACCTTGAAAGAGACAATCAGCTATTGCCCAGTCTACCAAGGAGCCCCCACTGTCCCTTTGAGATTTGAAGACCTGACAAGATTAAATAGACAGAGCTGTCTTTGCCCCCTTTTCTCCCTCCAAGCCTGACCCTTTCCCAGCCCACAGGCCATGTGATCCTTGAGGGGAGCCAATTGCTGATAGATGATCAGTAGCAAGTTGCTCTGCTATCTTCTGAATTGGCTTCCCCCAATTTAGGAGAGCAGGCAGCCAGTGGCAGGACCAACAGGAATGTCAGACTAAATGAACTTGCCAGCAGCTCCATTCATTAGAGCAACTCCAGGTAGTGGGTCAGATCCAGACTGCAGCCTCAACTGGGGTTAAGCCAAAGTGGTGGGTCTCTCTGCACAACACTCACCCCTTCCCTGCCTGGGTCAACACTCTGCCCTTGCCCTTGCCCCTGCCCTCCCAGAGCTCAGTTTCAGGAGAGTCCTGCTCAAGGAGAGGGCTGAGGCCTCGGGGCCCCAGGAAGTTCTCTTCCCTCCCACTGTGGAGCGGGGACAGAGGACTGCAGAAGATACAGTCTATCTGCACCCACTTTGCCAGCTTAGTCTTTCTGTAGCACAAACCCAGCACGGTCCCCATACCACACCTCGGTACACACCTCTGATCTGGGGAGTTGGGCAAAGGGCCCAAGGGCCCAGAATTCTCATAGGATGCTGAAAGGAGACCCCATGTGGAAAGTAGCATATGACCAGTACCCAAGGTATGTGGGTCCATTCCCTCTTTGTCGTCTACAATTAAGGGTCAGGGCTCTTTCTTGAGTTGGAGCCATGGGAACCCAGCTCTGCTCCCATCACTTGTCTCTATTCCCCTCCTCTGCTCAGAAGCAAATCCTGTGGCACTCTGTGCCTGCTACAGAGAGTGTGACAAACAACTTCACTGAGTCCCTGGAACCTTGGGGGATGGACCACATATAAATATATAGCATGGAGATAATTCCTATCTTTACCATTTACTGAGCACCCACCACCATGTGCTACCTCTGCACTGAGCTCTTTAAATACATTCATTCATTGATCCTCATAGCAACCCCATCAGTTCAGTACTATTACTATCTCTCATTTTTAAAGCCAAAGCACCTGAGGCTCAGAGAAGTTAAATAGTTTGCCAAGGGCCACACGCAGGCGGTGCTCTACTCCATGGAGCACTGTACATAGAACAGAGACTTAATAAATACTTGACAAATGAAAGAGTACATTAAATGCTCAACTTCATCTCCAGTGACTCAACCTTCTGACCCCGCCCTACAGCCAAACCCAGCCAGCTAAGCTACCTGTTTATTCAATAAATCCTCATTGAGTGCTTACCCAATTTTCTTCACTGCTGGGAGGGGGTCCAAAAAAAATATACCACTGAAAAAGTTCATGAAAACATTTAATTAATAAAAAGTTAGCAACATTTAACATTTACTTGAATTAATTTCAAGGTTATCTGTTTCTACCTTCAGCTAATTAAATGCCAGTGAAATGGTGCATAACTAGTTGACTACAGAGTAACATTGCAAAAAGAACACTAAACTTGAAGTCCAGGGTCCTGGGTTCCAAAACCTTACCAGCCTGTCAGCATGAGCATAAGGGAGACACAGGACCTGTCCCAGCCTCTGCCTGCGTCTCTCCCCTGACGCCAGGCCTCTCTCACTTTCACAGTGTCCTCGTGTGCATCCAGAGGGAAATGCTCCCAGCAAACTGATAAATCTTAAAGCTGAGATTTTATTCTTAAAATCTTAAGAATCTATTCAATCTATTAAAATCTATTCTTAAAGCTGAGATGGTATTCTTTTTTTGAAGGTTGAAAATTTGTCCATTGATAGTATTTAAATTTTTTTGAAAGCAATAATGGACAATCTGTCCATAAGCTCATAAATTTCCCTGAAAATTTCCCTGACAACAACTTGTCCTTTACACGTAATCTGCAGGATGACAGTACAACAGTGTTGCTCAATTCCCATGTCACGGGTTTTTCATTTGATGATCGCCAAGAAGGGAAACCATAATTACAGTAAGGAAGGATGGTAACATGGTTTAGCACTGAGAACCTGGTCATTGGCTGTGAGACTCATTTTCAGCAGTTTTCACATTTGTTTTATAGCAATCACTGAACTTTCTTTCAAGTCTGATCAGACTGCAAACTCCCTGATGGCAAAGAGGCATCTCTACTATCTTTTCACCCCCTAAGCCTCCCACAGTAGGGCAGCACCTCCTGCAAGGAAACAGTGTGGGAACGTTGTCTGCACAGGGCTGAATAGTAGAGAAGGATTCTGATGCCCCAATGCTGGGTCTCATTAAAAGGAAATGCTAAAATCTTCATGTTTAAGTTTGAATTTTGATAGATTTTTTTTTGGCCGGGGGCCAGTAAGAAGCATAGAAAGGAGGTTGATGTCTTTGGTGATTTGGTGAGGTGGTTATAGCAGGTCATCTGAGCTGTCACATTAGGGCTGGCAGTTGTGATTCTAATTTTTAATCACAACTGAATCACAACTGAATTCAGAATCACAGCTGAAGCACTCACTGAGTGCTTCCTTTGTCTGACACTATGTTAGCCCA
Source organism: Carollia perspicillata (assembly GCA_004027735.1). Taxonomy (NCBI): domain Eukaryota; kingdom Metazoa; phylum Chordata; class Mammalia; order Chiroptera; family Phyllostomidae; genus Carollia; species Carollia perspicillata. The sequence continues at coordinate 12,091 of PVKM010020764.1, forward strand.
TCTGATTCTCCCAACAACCAGGAAGTACAATGATTACTCCTGCTTTACAGATGAGGAAGTGAAGGTGCAGCAGAGTCAGGAAACTTGGCCCCCTGCAAAACAAACCTACAGCTAACGAAAGGTTTGCTGAAATCTTCACGGACCCTGAAGCCCTGCATTCTTGACCACTAATGTAAACTGCTTCTGGATGCAGCAAGCAGAGCAAAATCGTCTTGGTTCCTCCTCCAAATGATATGAGATCATTCTCCAACTTTCAGAAAAGGAGAGGGTCAGAAAGAACAATGTTTTGTTTTGTTTTTCATTCAGGTGAGTTTGGATTTGTGCAAAGGATGACAGAGCTGAGCAGCACTTGGCTTTTGGCCAGAGTCAGCGTGTTTGTCTTTCTAGTGACAATGACTGATCTAAGTTGGGACATTGCTGACTTAATTTTGCAAACTTCAAGCCTACTAGAGACAAAGTAGGTGCCAGGACTGCTACACGAACTGGCAGTGGGCTTTTCTTGGTTAGGGATGTCTATCCTTCCCAGTCATGAACAGAGTACAATGTAGGAGTTGAAAGGAGGAGGAATTACTTGGCTTGTTACCAAGTATTTTTAATAGCAGAATCCTTCAATTTCTCTCCCTTGGTTCAGCCTAACCACAGGAGGAGATAGATGCCTGGTCAGCTATGAATCTTGTTTAAAAAGCCACTCTCTGTAGCTGTAAATGGAACCATGTGAATCAAGACCCTAGCACAGTAACTAGCAAATACAGGGCTTCAGAAAATATGATGTGCGAGCTCCTACAGACACATACCCTACAGTCCTACCAGTACTTAGGACCTGCGGTGTTTGTGGTTCCTAACAGACCCAATCTCAGTGGGGCACCTGTATTGTAAGCTCTCAAACAAGGGGTGGGGGGTGGTGTTGTAGCCCACTGAGGATAATGAATGCACCAATGAATGAATGAGTGAATATTGTTCTCAAAGGGTTTCAAGTCTCTAACACACTTTTAATCAAGTTCAAGTTAAGTCCTTTTAAATCGTTGACTTTAAACATTGACCATATTTAACTACAGTGACATAGAGAAGGCATTAACCTTTGAGCTCACTAGTTATTGTTTAATTCATACACCCACAAGTGTAAGGTATTGCCTCTGCCCACACGGAGGTTTTGCCTAGTTGGAAAGGTGAGACATGTACATAAATGATCTCAATTCTAGGAACCACATGATCACTGCTATGTTCATCTGGCAAATAGAGAAAGTGTTTGCTTTTTTCGGTGGGCAATCAGAGGGGACTTCATGGAGGAGTCACCTAGGAAAGGAACATGAACAATAAGCAGGATTTTACTAAGTAGATTTGGAGAGAAAATGGAAGAAGAAAGACTCAGAATTGGGTTAATGGAGTAAAAAGTGAAGTGGACCAGTTTCACTTGAGCATGCGGTTGATGTGGGATGAGTAGGAGGTAGGATTGGGAAAGCAAACTGGGACCAGCTTTTCCTGAGCTTTGAATATCAAGGCAAGGCTTATGGGATTTATTTGGGAAGCAATGGGGAACCATTGAAGGTTGTTCAGCAAGGAAGAGAAACGATTGAATTAGTTTGTTCCCAGTCCCTGTTTTTTGAGAACATATGATTCTTTTTGGCAGACACCATGTACAGCATAGACTGAAGCCAAAACTGCTCTCCCAGACAGCAGCTAACTTGGCTGTGCTTCCTGCCTGCTCCCCGTGCCCAGAACACTTTCGAACAGTCCTCTTTCTGGGCCTGCAGCCCGGGTCAGCTTCCTAGAGCTGCTGTCTCTTGCTTTACTGAACACACACCATGGCTGAACAATGCTCCATAGTCTTCGGCAGCTAAAATTCAGTAACAGCAAACTATTCTCTATTCCCAGATAGATGAATTAATTGATGATTGCCTTAATTATAAATTTTTCAAGTACAAATTTATTTTAAAATGTTGGCCTCTGTTACAGCTTGCCTTTAATAGTATCTAGTGTGAGATGCTACTTGATTTAATACACAATTATAATTACCTTGGGCTTTGAAGTCAGGTCTATCTGGATCAGAATCCTTGGTCCACCACTTATCAGCTCTGTGACCTTCGGCAAATCAGTTGCCATTTCTGGGCCTCAAAACATTCATCTGCAAAGTGTGGGCAATTGTGTCTTCCCCACCCGGTTGTCATGAGAACTAAATGAGATCAAACACATATGGAGTGCCTGGTCAAGTGGCCGTTGAGTACTTCACAAGAACTCTGTTTCCCATTCCCTTTCCCACTTCTTCTTTTCCTGCCCTTGGAGTGAGAAGGATGCTTCATGCCAAGGCTGGACTTACCAGCATTTTGTGACGTTCTGCGAAGAGGGAGGCAGTGCTGGCGGGTGGAGCCAGCATGAAATTTAGGTGTAGGACAGGACTGGGTTCAAATTCTGGCAGTTCTCACTGGCGGCACAGCTTGGGTAAAGCATTCACTGTCTCCAGCCTTCGATCTCTTCCTGTGAGAAATAACATGGACCCTGTGCAGTCACCGTGCTGATTCAGTGAGCTGGTACATGCAGTGTTCCTTAGCACTGTGGTGCTCACACAGTAGGGCCTCAACAAATGTTAGCATTAGAAGCGTCCTGCTGCCATTCAAGGCAAATCTGAGGACAACTGGGCTCAGTCCTACCCTGTGTTCTTGGTTCCCCCTTCCTCTTCTTCTCTAAATACTTTCTCCATCCTCCTCATATTCTGTTTGCCCAGGAGGAGGTGTATTATAATGACTAACATTTTGTCACCCCAGACAGACAGACCTGTGTTAGAATCCCGGCTCCACTACTCACACGCTGAGTGACTGGAAACAGAGTTCCCCCTTCCTCCTAGGGTAGGCGCGTAGACTGAAGGAGAAATGCAGGGCCTGCACACAGCAGACCTCCACAGGTAAGCCACCCTGACCACCTGACTGCACTCTGCTTTGTCAGCTCTGCCATCATTGCTTCTTCCTGGTCTTCTTGGGCCCCTCTCCAAATTCACATTCACAAAGCCCAAGTGAGCAACTGATCCTTTTATCAGCAACAACAACAAAAAACTGGTCCTTGTAAGGCACAACAGGGTGTGGAGAGGGAGCCCTCACTTCCTGGGGGAAGCTGGCAGTCAGCGGCCAGGCCAAAGGAAGGCCAGGCCAGTGGGCCTAGGAAAGGAAGCCAAGTGGATGATTCCTATCTCTTTTTTGTCCATTTGTGTAAAGCAAAGCTCACAGCCATCTCTCTCCCTTAATTAAAGTAATTGTTATTTCTGCTAACTCACCCTGCCGACATGAATTAAGTCTCTGCCAGGCATGGCCAGATCCCACAGAAGTCAGTGCCCTAGAAGACAGAGGGGTCCCCAAGTTGGGAGTAGTGACCCCCTCCCCATGCATCAGGGTGGGGTGGCCATTCATCCTCTGCCCCCTTGTCTCTGCCAGCTCAAGAGAGCTGGAGACTTTGGCCTTAGAAACTGGGCCTCTGAGAAGGGAATTATTCTTCTCCCTAAAAAACAAAGAAATGCCCTTGCTGCAAGAAGGATCTAAAGTACTGAAATAATCACTTTTGTTTACATTTGCTTTGTTATTTACAACTCATTGACCCCTACACCACCTCTCCTCTTAGAGTTGGAAAGGCTTTAGAAAAAAGTCACCAGCTTTTTGACTTCACTGTGAGGAAACGAGGTGGGAGAGGCTGTGGAACTTGCTCATCATCAGAACTGCGTTTAGCTGAGCCCAAGTGAGATCTTGGCCTCAGGATTCCCTGCACAGCTCCCCACCCAGGGAGCAAGCATGGTGCAGAGTAGACACTGGCTCTATGCATTTCTCAGTTAGCATTTACATTAAGCACCCATTATGCCAGACACTGCGCTACTCGCTTTCATATATATCATGTCGTGGAATTGTCTTGCTCAGCTTTGGGCTCCTGCCAGCACTGGCACATATTTGTTGCTCAATAAATGTGGGTTTTCTTTTTTGCCTTGGGAGCTGTGTTATGAAGTGTAAAAAAGTGGGTTTGGAGTCCATCCGGGTTTGAATCTCATTCCTGCCACTCGTCAGCTTTTTGGCTTTTACCTCTTTAAGCCTTTGTTTCTATATCTACTCTAAAATGGAGATAACAAAGTCAGACTATGGTCAGTTTTAAAGTTATTGTTATAAAGAAGGACGTGTTAATTACAGTAGGTGCTCCATCAACAATTAAAGTAGTTTTTGTCATTGGACATGCTGTAATTGACATTATTACCTGCCTTCAAGGAGCTGATAGCCTGAGAAGTTAAGACACATATACGGATATAAGTAACCAAAAAGCAAAGCAGAGGAGAGACAAGTGGTGGGCTGTTGGATTCCAGGGATAATGGAAGACTTCCTGAACAGGTGCCATTGTGGTGGAAGGAGATGGACAGATGGAGCAGGAAGCCGTGAAGCTGGGGAAAGCACAGAATAAGGACAAGGAGGCAAGAGAGTGCAGCCAGTGTCCAGGTCCAGGAGTGTAGGAATCCGGGGGTTCCAGAAGATTGGACGTTAAAGAGCAGCTACCGATTCCTCGGCCAGGACATCGGGTAGAGAGTGGAAAGACAAAGGGAGATACGAAAGAATTTGAAATTGGAGGAAAGGAAAACTGAATTCATTTATGGATACGCTGATTTGCTCCACAAACATCCACTGAGTGCTGCCTACCTGCCAGATAAAGAACTGACCTTCGTTAGCCTGTGTCAGACTCCCAGAAAGTTAGGGACCAGGCCATCCACAAGGGGAGAGTGGGTTGGGGTCCTCGGGAACCTGTGTAAAATGACAGTCCCATGGCCCCCTCTGTAAAGACACTGATCTGGGCCAGTCTCCAGCGGCTTTGGGGGGAGATGTCCCAAGACCACACAGTTTGAGAAACTAAATCAGAAGCTTACGAGAGTTTTGGGGTCACAGCTGAGGTCACAGGTTTGTAAAGGAACTAGGCTGCTCATTTCACAGTCAGCCCAGGAGTGTTGAGGGGAAGCAGTACGTGGGGCTTGCCCATCGTTTGGATGAGCGAGGAGGAAGTAACGGGGGAGGAAAGGAGGATGACTGCAGGAATCAGAGGGAAGTACTGCAGGTGGCTGGACCCTGGTTCCAATAGGCTCTGAACACCCCCGTTTCTGACCTCATCTTCCCACTGTTTCCAGCCTCTAAAAACCCATCTAAGTAAGCGCTCCAGGGGAGTAGACTCCCTAAGGCTTCTACACTCCCTTCAACTTTGATATTTAATTATAATTACCCCTAAAACATACCCAACAATCATATCTATTCAAAGGAGGAGACATTCCTCATGATAATGCCTAAGGTTTGTGTTGAATGTCACAGTCTGCAGAACAATTTCATGCACGTTACTATACATTCTATTGCCTTCACATTTCTCAAGTGTGATCCACAGACCACCAACATCAACATAACCTTGGTGTATGGTACGAATGCAGATTTGTAGGTCTCGGCCCAGACCTGCAGGACCAGGCCCCTAGAAGTTCAAATTTTATTTTTTAATCTTCACCCAAGGATATGTTTATTAATTTTAGAGTGAGGGGAAGGAGAGAGAGAGAGAGAGAGAACATCGATGTGAGAGGAAAACATCAATCGGTTGCCTCCTGTATGCTCCCTGACCAGGGACTGAGCCAGCAACCTAGGTACGTGCCCTGACTGGGGATCGAACCCTCAGCCTTTTGGTGCATGAGACAGTGCTCCAACCAACTGAGCAACCCAGCCAGAGCAGAAACTGAACTTTTAATGTACTCTGAGTTGATTCTAAAGAAAACTATAACGTGGAAACTTGATGTGATAAAAAATATATATTTGGCCTTTGTCTGCAGTTCCTGGCACGGAGCTTCAAAAACCTTTGACATTTCCTGATAGGGGTGTCTATTCATAACCAGTTCCTTTTGACCATGCTGAGTGTATACCAGTGGTGGGCCCTTAGATGGTTTCAAGGGATGGGCTGGCATTCCGGAAACCAAAAGCAGGATTATAGAGTTGGAACTTTCACTTCCACTGTCCAACATCTGGGGAAGGAAAGGGACTGGAGACTGAGTTAAATCACATGGGCATTGGTTTAATCATTGGTTTAACCGTGCCCGCATAGTGACACGCATCTAAAAATGCCGGACACTGGAACTCAGTGGAACTTCCTAGGTGATGAACATATGGATGTGCTGGGAAAGTGACTTGACCTGATTCTGTAAGCAGAGAGCATGGAAGCTCTGTGCCACCCCTACCCTGAGACCATTTGGCTGCTCCTGACTTGAAGCCTTTATAATAAAACTGCAAATGTAGGGCTTTCAGTGAGTTCTGTGAGTTTTAGAAAATTATCAAACATGAAGGGAAGTTGTGGGAACCCCCAGTTTTGTAGCCAAATCAGACAGGGGTGCAGGTGTGATAGGGATCACACCTAAGGTGAGGGCAGTCTCCTTGTTGGGGATGTCGGCCCTTAATTTACGAACTCTGATGTTGACTCCAAGTAGTGTCAGAATTGAATAGAATTGCAGCACACTCCACTGCTGACAGAGAATTGGTGTCAGAACACAGAAACCACAGTCCTTCATAGCCAAACAGTAATCTTGTAGGTTATAGTCCATATTCCCATTTTACGGTGGGAAACTGATGCACAGAGAGGTAAGTGACACACCCAGAGGCACAGAGCCATTTTGGAGCAAAGCAGTAACATGGAACTGGGTCCTTGGTCCCAAGTCAGGCCTCTTCCCTCCAGAGCATGCCTGCTGCTTTGTGGTCCAACATGCCCCCTGAGTCGGTGGCAAAATCATAAAGCTTGGGAGGTGCTAGAGCTTGCCTTAGGTGGAGGGGGGCTGGAGGGAAGGGTCACCTAGTTCAGCTCATCAGTGCCAACGGCCAGGGAGGTAATGAAAAAGAGCTGAGACCCTCAGCCCTTTGAAAATACAAATTATACTTTTCTGATTGTGTGTGTCCTGTGTAATCCTCAAAGATTTGTAATTGTGACAGCCTAAGAAAATTACAGGTGACTAGAAGCAATTTAATGATCATAAAAATAAAATAAAAACAGTAAACAGCACTGCTGCTCCCTCTAATTTCCCAGCATCTTTAGCATATAAATGCCTCCCATTATTTTCCCCACAGACAATTAATGAATCCGCAATTGCCAGGCGGGATGATCACTTCTCTTTAATTCTCTGTCCGCTGCAGGTCCAGCTCTAGCAAAGCCCCTTCCAACTCCAGTGCTAGGCTAGGATCCTCACAGGTTCAGCCGGACTCCAGAAGCAGCCGTAGGAAAGGCCTATTTCCTCCCTCACCCGCCCAGAGCTGGCTTCTCCAGCCAAGTTTCTCCAGGAGCCCTGCTGATCTGAGCAACCACAAATTGACCTTCTCTCTGGGTGTCTCCTTGCCTCACTCCTGGTGTGTTAATATGTGCCTTAAAGAGCTGCAAACTCCACAAGTCTCTGTTATGCAGGTTAATTCAGAGCACAACCAAGCTCTGATCAAATGACCTTTACCCACTTTTCTGCTAATTTTGATGGGCAGCTCCATTTTCCTTCTCCCTCCTGGTACCTCCTTGTTCTAAATTGGAAATCTATCAATTTTCTAGGCAAATGGAAAATAAAGACACACGGCACAAGCAGCACACACTCACATACACACAAGCATTTACATACAGTTGTTAAGACAGGGACTGGATTGGGCCTGCTTTTTTTATCTTAAATGTCCAGATCTTAGAAGACTGCTGGAACTGGGTCCTAGCTGATGCCAGACTAAAATAAAGGTTCTGAGAGGGAATCCCTTCCCCACAATTTTATTTATTGCTTCATCAGTGGGGTACAGTAACAATAACTGGGGAAAACAATAACAAAAAGCTAGCATGTATCAAGTGCTTCTCACTTACCCATCACTTCCACAAATTGTCCAATTTAATTTCCTCAATGCTTCCATGTTGATATTGTCCTCACTTTATAGAAAAAAGAAACTGAGGTTTCAGGAGATTATGGAGAAGAGATTAAGAACACACATACAGAAAGGGTCAGAGTAAGCATTTGAACCTACATGGTCAGACACCGAAGCCAAGTTCTTGCTTGTCACTACCCATGTGACCTAGGATCTACCACACAGCCACGCTAAGCTTCAGTTTCCTCATTTGCGACATGAGCATAGCAAGATCTACATCAGTCTCCTGCAGGATAAAATAGATGGTGACCATCCTTTGAAAACTGCAAACCACTGTCCATTCACCATTATTGTAATTGTGATTATTAATTCAATTACTTACTTGTACAAATATTTCCTGATCACCTACTTTGTGCCAGCCCTATTCTAGGCCTGGGGGTACAGCAGGGATCAAATAGATAAATATCCCTGTAACCAAGGAGCATGCCTTCAAATGAGGGAGACAGACTGACAAAAAACAAGTGAAATATGTAGTATTTTGGATGAAGCTTAATGCTAAAGAAAAAATTAAGTGGGAAGGGAGCATAAAGAGTAGGGTAGGAGGGCTGCAATTTGATATTGGTGGACAAGGAAGACCTCATATTTGGATGAGGGTCTGAGGGAATGATGATAGCACGTTAGGCAAATACATGGAGAAAGTGTGTTTTAAGCAGTGGAAACAGCAAGTGCAAAGACCCTGAGGTAGGACCAGTAAGGAAGCCAGGGCAGGTGGACCAGGGGAGGAAGGAGGGAGTAGATAGAGGTGAGTCCAGAGAGGCAAAGCAGGTGGCAGGCCACATAAGGCCGTGTGGATCATTGGCTTCTACTCTACGTCCCATGGAGGGGGTTTGGGGTGAATAAGGCTATAGGAGAGTTTTTGAAAGTATTTTATTGATTATGCTATTACTGTTGTCCCAATTTTCCACCTTACTCCCCTCCACTGGGTACGTCTCATTCCCTCCAGCAATCCCCTAACTTCGTTCACGTCCATGGGTCATGCTTATAACTTCTCTAGCTACTCCATTTCCTATACTGTTCTTACCATTGCCCTGTCTGTTCTGTACCTACCAATTTGTACTTCTTTATCTCGCATCTTTTTCCCTCATTTTCCCCTTTCTCCTTTGTAACTGATAACCCTCCAAATGATCTCCATATCTATTATTCTGTTTCTGTTCTGTTTGTTTGCTCAGTTTGGTTTTTAGATTCAAATGTTGATAGTTGTGAATTTATTGCCACTTTAATGTTCATAGTTTTTATCTTATTTTTCTTAAATATGTCCCTTTAACATTTCATGTAATAATGGCTCGGTGATGATGAACCTCTTTAGCTTTACCTTATCTGGTAGGCACTTTATCTGCCCTTCCATTCTAAATGATAGCTTTGCTGGATAGAGTAATCCAGGTTGTAGGTCTTTGCTTTTCATCACTTTGAATACTTCTTGCCAGTTCTTTCTAGCCGCAAAGTTTCTTTTGAGAAACCATTGAACGTCTTACAGAAACTCCTTCCTAGGTAACTATTTGCTTTTCTCTTGCTGCTTTTTATCTTTATCTTTATCTTTCTCTCTTTATCTTTAACCTTTGGCATTTTGATTATGATGTATTTTGGTGTGGTCCTGTTAGCACCCATTTTGTTTGAGATTCTCTGTGCTTCCTGGACTTGTATGCCTATTTCCTTCATGAAATTGGAAAGTCTTCTTTCATTATTTTTTCAAATAAGTTTTCAATTTCTTGCTCTTTCTCTTTTTTTTCCAGCACCCCTATGATTTGAATGTTGGTATGTTTGAAGTTGTCCCAGAGGCTCCTTAGCCTATGCTTGGTTTGTTTGTTTGTTTGTTTTTGGATTCTTTTTTCCTCTTGCTATTCTGATTGAATTTTTTTTCTTCTTTATATTCCAAATCATTGACTTGATTCTCAGCTTCATCCACTCCACTGTTGATTCCCTGTACATTTTCCTTTATTTCACTTAGTGTAACCTTCATTTCTGTCTGGGTCTCTTTTATGCTGTTGAAGTACCCAGTGAGTTCCTTGGTCATCCTAATAACCATGTTTTGAACTCTGCTTCCGACAGATTGCTTATCTCCATTTTGTTTAGTTCTTTTTCTGGAGTTTTGTTCTGTTCGTTCATTTGGGCCATATTTCTTTGTCTCCTCATCTTGGCATCCTCCCTGTGTTTGTTTCTATATATTAGGTAGAGCTCCTTGGACTCCTTGTCTTAGTAGTGTGGCCCATTATGGAAAAACGCACTCATAAGTTGGATGAGGTGGAGCCTTAGGTAATCACCAGGGCGGGGCAACCAGTGTGAACCAGGCTGATGGAATGACAGATTTGGTATCATGCTCTGTGGCTCTTTGTGGGGGAAGGCTTGGAAAAGTCACAATAGCTACAGCCTGGCCACTGGAGTTTTGTCTGAGAGGAAGCTATCCCCCGGCACTTGCCCTGATGCTAGACATTTCAGTTTCTCCCCATGTGCCACTGGTGCCCTTCCAGCTGCTGCTTAGTGCTGGAGCCCAGAGGGAATGAGTCTGCATAAGTCCTAAGTTCATTGAGGGCCCTTTAAGAGGAGATGCCTGACAATCCTGCAGTTTCTTCCACTGCCTCAACCCCCACTGGTTTCTATAGCCAAAAGTTATGGGGATTTATCTTCCTGGCACTGGAACCCTGGGCTGGGTGGTCTGGTGCAGGGCTGGAACCCCTCACTCCCGAGGTATCCCTCCTGATTTTTATCCACTACACACGGGTGAGGGACCACCCATTATGCATCTCCATCCTTCCTACCCATTTGGATGAAGGTGACTTCTTTAATTCGTTGGTCATTGGACTTCCATACAGCTTGATTTTCTGATGATTCTGGATGCTAGTTGGGGTTTGTTTTTTGTTTGTTTTGGGTTTTTTGGTAGTTTAGTTGTATTTTTTGCTGTGGTTATGCAAGGAGGGAAGTCGTGTTTACCTATGCCTTCATCTCGACCATTACCCAGTTATGGGAGAGTTTTGAGCAGAGCCATGACACAATATTTTTAATATTTTAATTCTAATATTTTTAAATGGTCACTCTGGCTACTATAGGAAGGAAGGAGCAGAAGCAAGATTAGTTAGTGGTTGCTGCCACCAGTCCAGATAAGAGACAGTGCCTCAGATAAGGGAGGTGGCAGTGGAGGCAATGAGATATATTTGAATTCTGGGTGTATCACCAGATATGCTGATGAGTTGGTTGTTAGTATGTAAGAAAGAAAGGAGTCACTGATGACTCCAAGGTTTTTG